>VZTM01038494.1:54737-72292 GCA_013400555.1 Jacana jacana | reverse complement strand
CCTTCTCCTTCCCCATCCCCTTCTCCGTCCCCATCCCTGTGTCCGTCCCCATCCCCATCTCCATCCCCGTCTCTGTTCCCATCCCCATCTCCATCCCCGTCTCTGTTCCCATCCCCATCTCCATCCCCGTCTCCGTCCCCATCCCCATCTGCGTCCCCATCTGCCCCCAGATTCCTCGGTGGCTTTAGCAGAAATTTAAGGAAGCGTAAAGAAAGCGGGACTGGGCCCTTGAGAAATTCGGGGACGCATGTGCGTGGAAGCGGGTTTTGCTCAGGACGTGGAAGTGGGGAGGTGTGTGCCTGGCAGAGAAAGGGGTTTAAATGAACCCCAGGGGAAGTTTTATCTTTGCTTTGTGGGATTCTCCTCCTCGCCGCTCCAGTCCGGAGCGGAACCACAGCGGTGTGGGGCTGGCAGGTCCCCCTTTCCAGCATTGCCAGAGGGAGATGGGAGAGTCACAGTAAGAATTTGACGTTTAATGTGAACTCAGCCGTGTAGATTAGAGTTGAAACAAGGACAGATAAAGGTAGTTTTAGCCTGCGTCGGTCTGTCATGGTGGTTGAGGAGATGTTGGAGGCGGTGGTGGGCCCTACTCGGAGGTGTTCTGGAGAATCTTCCAGCTCGACAGACGTGTTGGTTCAAGAGGTGGATTTCACGCTGTGTGTGGAAGAGCCCAGCTCCTCACACCGAGGCGCAGGGCGTTGCAGCTGAATTCCAGGGATGGGGTTGATCGCACCCCTCACACGTGTGCGAAACACAATGGAGCCTGTCCTGGGCTTTGCACTCCTTTTACGTCCCACGTCTCGGGACGTGGTGTGCAGCTCTGCAAGTGCTTCGGTGTCTCTTTGTCTGTGGGCTTCTTTGGGAAGATGGGGAGGCTCGCTTTTGCTTCTGACCTCTGCTCCAGGACCTTCATTACCGTGCTTTAAATTAGGTAATGTGCTTGAGGGCCACTGCCAGACTGATCTGTACTTGAGAAAGGAGTACACAAATTGCTTTTGCTTTCTGGGGTGACGACCTCAGGAGCTTTTAAGCAGGCAAGTGTAGTTGTTCCTGCTGTGAGATGGGTGAGAAGATTTCATTGGAATTGTGTGAGCTGAGCAACCAAGCTACCTACGGGGTTGCCAGGCAGAGTGCGGTGGGGCTGGGATGGAGACGTGCTGGGGTGAGGGTCTCGCTGTTCCCCAATGTGGTGTTCATGTGAGGTTCCTTGCCATGGGACGATTCACCTCCTCAGGACAATGGTTCCTTTGCCCAACGGTACTTCTGCTGCTTTTACAGTGCTTGAATGAGACCATTTTCTCAGCCTTTGTGGTTTTCCTTTGGGAGCGGGGGCTTTTGGCTCCATAGAGGCAGAGCAGTCCCAGCTGCCCAGCATTGCTGTCCTCTCCCCCAGCTATTACAGTTTTCCCTAAAGCAATTGGGCTTTAGAAGCATAGATTAAAAAAACCCCAAAAAAGTCCTAAGAGCAGGAGTTAACTTCAAGTAACATTGCAGTGGTTGTGGCTATAATTTTTTAAAAAATGGAAATTGTGTCAGTAAAATTTGCAATGAATGTCCCCAAAGTGTTTTAGTCTTTTGTAGGTCTCGTATGCATTAAGAATTGTGCACCAGCTTCTCGCCCAAGCCCGAAATACTGATGGAAATTCTATCCTCGGTTTCCTTTTGTGTCAGAGGAGGTGCAGGTCCCCCCTCATTTGAACTCTTTCATTATGTTGCATTTAATTTTGGTTCCAGTCCATTGGCTCATCTAATTTAGTAAGGGAATAATGTTTGGGTGAGCTTTGGAATTTGCATTTTTGTCAGTCCCACATGGTGACAAGCAAAGGCAGCTCATGGCGCCGAGTCCCGTGTGTGTGTGGGCAAAGGCTGAGCTCCTCATTCCAGTATCACCAGTGTGGAAAGCCATCAGGGCCCCTAATTCCCTCTTGCTGGGGGGAAACACTGTCCTGGAAGACACAGATGGAGTGATGTGCAGGCAGGAACAGGTAGGAATATGCTGAAAATCACTGGGCTGGTATAAAAACCCCACTAAGACCGACCCAGTGAGCAAGATCGCTCGGTGACCTGGGGTGCAGGAGGTTCCCGGGCTGTTGGGTGGGCACCTCCCTCTCCAGTGGCACGGCCACGGCTGCCAGTAAACCTGGTGCTGCAGCTGTGAAGTGCGGTGTTTGAGCAAGGAAGGGGTGTACAAAACTGTTCCTCTTCCGTGGCAGGTGCTGCTCAATTATATTTAAGAACCCCCTTAAGGGACAGAAGTCAATTATAAGACAATAAGTAGGTCGGCTGAAAACATATGCTTGTAAGTTTGTGAAAAAAATGCTGTAATAATAACTCATTGTTGTTTTCTTCTGGAAGATTTTATGTTTCCATCACTTATTGTGACATGCTGGGACTTGTGAGTGAAAAAAGCAGGGCTTTTTCCTTTGACTTCTGGTAGCATCGGTTTTATTCCCTGCGGCTTCAGTCACTCATTTATTTATTTATTTACATGGAATTTATTTCACTGAGAGAAGCAAAGTGACCTGTGAGTAACAGCAACGGGCCCCCAAAGGCTGTGTTTCTTGGCAGAAGAGAGTGCCAGGGTGGTCTCTCTTTGCTCAGGCCGTCCTGGGTGGGTTAGCAGCCACAGGTCCGTGTGCCACAAGTCACTAACACCATTTATGGGTGTGACGGTACAATTTTGGGAGGGAAAAGCCGCACTTCAAATGGCTCTGTAACAGGTCTGGGGACCCCCAGGGGAAGGTCAGCATCTGAGAGAGGGACCTTCCCGCTTGGAGGTGGACAGAGAAGGGGTGCTGTGGTGCTGGAGGTGGAGATTCGGCCTCTCTTCCTCCTCCTCGCTCCTCAGCTCGGATGGGTGTCTCCCCATGGTGATGCCCGTCTGACCAGAGGTGTGTGAAGTGTTTTATCAATTTTCCTTTTTGGTTACCCAAAGTGCCCTCAGTGCAGGTGTGACTGAACATCTCCTTATTTTAGGTGTCCCTCCCTCATTTAAATGAGGTTTTGTGCAATTAACTTCCATGAGATGGTCAGTGCTGAAGAGGGGTCAAGTAGCTCTGCTTCCGAAGGTGGAACCAGAACCGAAGCCTGGTGGTGGGCTGGTGTTTTGGTCCCCAACAAGGCTGTTACTTGTCTGCTTGAGTTGCCTCGCTGTATAATCTTATAACTTACATGCCTGAAGTGAAATACCGAGTTACCTGCTCTTTGAAATCAGCAGGACCTTGTAATACAATCTTATTGAAACACTCATGGCTGGAAATGCTTTCTGACTCACGCCAGAGGCTTCAAGTAAAGCCACGGAGCGTTCCTGTGCAGTCCAAGCACGTTTGGCTTGACATGAAATCATTTTCAGGCACGCAGTTTAGTTCTGGAAGTTTTTTGTTGCTTATGTTTAGAGATAGCTGGAGTTAAAGTCAATTTTCTTTTGAGACATATTTACACCTGGTCTTGCACCTCCTGCAATGCTTATGCTTCCCCCTTTTAAATATCATTTTTCCCATGTAATAGTGAGAGGAGAAGAAAAGCAGCACTTTCTTTTATTGGACCAGCTCTCAAGCTGTAGCAACCTTTTAAAGAAGTTAATGACATTTTGACCAGAAAAAAAGTAAAAATCTTTCAAGAGTTTTGGTGCTGTGTGGAGGTGGGGTTGTGGTGTCCTTCCCACAACACCAAGCACTGGACTCCAGCTGGACGTCGGCATCGACATTCAGGTATCTTCTTGTTTAGTCAAGCAAAAGGAGTTGTGGATCAGATTGGGTGAAGCTTTAAGGGTGCCTGAGTTTTCTTGGTTGTCGTTTATAAAGTTGTGGAACCTTTCCCTTTCCTGGGACATCGAGCTGCCCCGTGCCCACCTCACATGTGCCTTCACGGATGGGAAGCGCACAAGGTCGCTCCTCAGCTCTGGCAGAAGTTAGTTTAGTTACCTCCACCAGCGTCTTCAAGAGCAATGCATGGCCTGAAATACAGGTTTGAGTTTTGTAGCTCATATTTTTTTGCTGACTCTCCTCTAATGACCTGAACGAGGGAGAGTCAACATTTGGTCTCTGCTCCTTAGGAATGCACGTAGGCATCTTCAGCGACAGTTCCTTAGCAAAGTTTTGAATGTGCATTTGATTTTTTTTCCTTCAATTCTGCTTTGGTTTGAGGGTTTGGTTTTTTGGGGTTTTTTTGGCCTTACAATCATTTTTCTCAGAATGAAATGAGACCTCAGTTGATGCTCCTGAGATTTTGGGCTTTGGAAGTACAGGTCCTCTGGTGCACAGGAGGTGGATGATGCCGCGTAGTGTGGTCCGTTCCAACCGAGGTGTGTGGTGAAGCAGGTGTTTCTCAAAATCAAATGCTGATTAGATTGATAAAATACATCTCTGTGAAGGAGCAGATTAGAATCTCAGTGTTTCACCAGGATGAGCTCAATTCTACGATGAGTCATTAATTTCTAAAATATAACTTACTGTCACAGAATATGATTATTCCTTAGACACAGGACTGGATCGTTATTTTCCTCTATACAATGCTCAGAAGCTGTTAAGGCATTTGACAGGTGAATAAAAGATTCAGCCCTTTCTCCAAAGAACACAAACCTCTGCACAGCAGAGTGACATTGTTTTAACTCACATTTGTTCTTAAATTGATGTAGTTAACTGATGTAGTTAGCTGTAGTCCAGTTCTGGGCACCTCAACACAAGAGAGATATCGAGGTGCTGGAGCGAGTGCAGAGGAGGGACACGGAGCTGGTGAGAGGCCTGGAGAATAAGGCTTATGAGGATGGATTGAGGGAGTTGGGATTGTTTAGTTTGAGGCAGAGGAGGCTGAGGGGAGACCTCATCCCTCTCTACAACTGCTTGAAAGGGCATTGCAGAGAGGTTGGTGCTGGTCTCTTCTCACGGGCAATGAGCGATAGAAGGAGAGGGAATGGCTGCAAGCTGCAGCAGGGTAGGGTTAGGCTGGACATGAGGAAAAAGTTTTTCCCAGAGAGAGTGGTCAGTCAGTGGAATCAGCTGCCCAGGGAGGGGGTGGAGTCCCCATCCCTGACTGTGTTTCAGAGTAGATTGGATGTGGTGTTGAGGGATCTGGTGTAGGGGAGAACTTGTAGAGTAGGGCTGATGGTTGGACTGGATGATCCCAAGGGTCTCTTCCAACCTATTTGACTCTATGATTCTATGATTCTAATACAACAGTTGCTTCTTTCAAGTTAAACCATGCTTAAGACCAGTTTACTTTGATTTAACTTAAATATGTGGGTTTTCAATAAGGCAAAGTAAGGCATGCTTGAGCTGAAATAAATATCTGTGGAGTCCCTTGCTCTACTACCCCAACAGCCAGCTGACTGTGAGGCTGGTTTGCAGTCTTCTTCTGTGTATGGCACCATGGAGAAGGTTTACCAAAGGTCCTGTGACCTTTGAGAGAAATTGGTGTTTTCTGCTGATGTCATCATGGCCTTAATTTCATGGGGGCTGTACCTGGGTCCTGGGTGGTTGGCACTGGGATGATCTGACCCGCCATGGCTGGATTTGCCTGGTGGGTTGGAGAGCTTTCATGGAGTTGTCTCCTGCCAGCTGGAGAGATACCATCCTACTGATGGGTCCAGCTAGGTTTGGAAGAGAAGGTCTGTTGTGACCTTTGGTGAGGATCATAATGACAACTGGGATTGGGAGAAATACTGAAATGATGAAGGCTGTGAAATAAAATCACACTTTGCTACCTCTGTGGGTGATTTAGTGATGTAGTGATGTGCTACATCTGAGCAGCTTCTAGCCATCAGGCCCACCGGTGCTGATGACTTTTAGATGACAACTCTCTCTCCATAACTTCTTAGAGGGTGCTGCCTGTGCAGATTAGGTCAGAATTACAGAATACAGAGCTGATAGATTTTCCAGAGTTGTCTTCTGATATGGCCTGGGAGGTTGGTTGGACTTGGAGCATGTCCCCCATCCTTGGCTTCCCTGTTGGTTACAGCTGGTGGCACATGGCTGTCGCAAGTACTGTGCACATCTGCCTTCCCAAAAGCTGCCTGGTGCTATCGAATGCTGTTGCCGTGATCCCAGGCACCCCAAAATCCTGCCTTAGAATCATAGAATCATTTAGGTTGGAAGAGACCCCTGGGATCATCCAGTCCAACCATCAGCCCTACTCTACAAGTTCTCCCCTACACCAGANTGGCCTCACCAGTGCTGAGTAAAGCCTTGGTTGGGTTTCTCCTTGCAGGGTTGGGAGGAGGAGACTGTGGGTGGGGGAAAAGCTTCAGAAGGTTGAAATAACAGTGGAAGGCAACTTAAAGGGATTTTTTTTTTGTTATAAGAGAGTAGGAAATTTGGCTTCTCTCCTTAATTCTGCCATCGCTTCAGCTGACCAGGAAGAAGCCGCCTGTCTTCTGCGAGTTTTGTTTCTTCATCTGGAGAGCGAGCGGTGCTGTATCAGTGTGTCACCGGGAACCTTAATTGAATGTTTCTTAATGTACTAATTGAAGCTCAAATTGTGTTCCCACTTAGTGTTCCGTTAGAGACGGAAAAAGGGTTTTTTTTTTCTGTGTGTGTCTGTTTGCAAGCAAACAACGATCCTGATTTCATTAAAAAAATAATAACAATCCCCCAGGTTTAGACTCGTTTTGTTGTTGTGGTGGTGGTTTGGTTTTGTTTGGAGCCACCTATCAACCTTTCTAGGCAGGTTCCCTTCATAATGAGCCGCTGTCCTCCCTGCTCTGTGAGCGCGGCCAGGGCAGCACCTGATTCATCCCCTGGGTGTAGCCCCGCAGTCTCTGCCGGTGGCTCCTGCTGCACCACCGAGGGCTAGTAACACCGCCAGAAAGCTGGTGGGTGAGAGCTGACCACCTTATCGGGCTCCCTCGCGCCCGTTTCATGGGGTCGCCGGCGCGGAGTCGTAAAAGTCTGAGCCTTTGAAATTCTCACTTTAAAAATGTTATGTCCTATTCTCCAGCAGATGTGCTGACCGGCTTATTGTCTCCATGGTAACAAGGTTTCGTTTTTAAAATAGCCTAAAGTCACAAAAGAGAAGTCGGATTATTAATAGCATAAGCCAGTGTAGGTATGAATAAAAAAGTAGGACTTGGCTATCCCTCATCCAAAATCTCGTGTATCCGGGGAGTTGTCTGTCTCTGTACACAGCGTGGGTGTTTGTGTAAATGTACTTTTCTAGCGTGACCTGTAAAGCTCATTCTCTTTATTCATGCGGTGCTATTGCCATGAAATATTTACATGATTACAGCAACACTTGGGATACTACTGCAATACCAAACACATAATATTTGGTAGGTAACTGTCAAAAAACGTATCCTTACAGACAGGCGTGGCACGGGGCGGTATAAACGCAAGGTGCTCCTACCGTCCCCTGTTCTGGGACGCCAGGAGTGGCCGGAGCCAGCAGTGCTGCGGGACTTGATAAAACCCCGTGTGGAAGTCGGGGCTGGAGCGCCCTGAGCAGCTCCCTTCCCACCTCCCATCACCCGCTGCCTTCTGACAGCCTCACCCCTTTCTCTCTCTTTCGTCCCCCTGCCCGGTTACTGTTGCTGCACGGTAAAGAGAAGGTGCAAGACCCCAGTGGTGTGATTGTAGTGTAAGGCCACGTGTGGGGAGCCGCTCCGGCAGATTTTCGGGAGCTCCAGCCTCGCAGGGGCTCTGCCTGCGCTCGCTGCCATGCGGTTTCTATGGACACCGATGGCTCCTGTCAAACGCAATCTCTGCGCCATTGTCGGTGCTGAATATGGAGGAAGCAGAGATGACTGCATGGGGCTCCAGACCTGTGTTTGCTGCAATATGGGCTCTTGCTTTGAGTAGGGTAGAGACAGAAATAGCCTTTTCCTAAAATTTCTTAGGTCTTGGGTGACCTGCAGGGTTGGAGAAAATAGCTTCTGAACTCCTTTGTGCTGGTTTCAGGGCTATGTGGGGAAGCCTGATGTGAGTATTCGTCAAAATTCTGCTTTAAAAAATCATAAAGCAAACCAAAATTCAGATGGAAACTTCTTCAGCCACTTGGGATGTTAAAAAGATCTCCCTGTAAAGACAGGTTTTGGCTAAAAGTCAACGTAATAAAATATATAATATATATATATACTAAATATACACAAAGAATACAAACAATCAGAAGGTGATTTTGATAATCGATGTCAGATGATTTGACAGCTGAGAAAAGATGTCAAAAACGAGTTTAGAGAGTCCGGGCGACACCCTGTCTCTTGTCTGTTGTATTCATTTTTGGCTGCTTGTAATGAGGTCTCCAGCTTTCCCTGGTGCTTCGGGGCAAAGAGGGATGGGTAATAGATAGGACTCGCCTGCCTCCCCCTGTCCCTCACAGCAAAACTGGAAATGTTATTAAAAACCATGGGGGGAAAGGACAGAGATCCATTCCTGCCCCAGTTCTCTGACCCTGCAAGTCAGTCATCAGTTCTCTGCCCCTGCAAGTCATCAGTTCTCTGATGCCCCTGCAAGTCAGTCATCAGTTCTCTGATGCCCCTGCAAGTCAGTCATCAGTTCTCTGCCCCTGCAAGTCAGTCATCAGTCCTCTGATGCCCCTGCAAGTTATCAGTTCTCTGCCCCTGCAAGTCCCCTACGACGTGTACAGACAGTGTGGTTTTGCCTCTCGCTGACTGTCCCCAGTGGCACAACCTGTGAAAGGGGGGGGCTGTTCCTCTAGGGCTGGCGGGAGCTTTGGTGGTGGCATTCCCATGGGTACCTTCTTGTAAGTGAGTGATTCTGTGATCCTGTGAGCAAAAGCACATCAACCTTGGGGGTTTCTGCTTTTTTTCTGCCACTTGCACGTATTTTTTCCGTGAGATCTGGGCCACAGCGTGTTAAATGCTTTAAGGCAGTAGGGTAAAAATACATCTTAGTAGTTACACTCCAGAGGCATTGTCTCTTAATAATAAACCCTCTTGGCACTCCGTTTCCTTCACACTTTTTACATCTAGCATCACTGTCTTGGGGAAAACCTTTGTTTGTTCTAAATAAGATATTTAATGTCCTTAAGTAAGAGTCACTTTTGAATAGTGGGTGATGGCTCTGTGTTGCTTGGGTCTGGGTTATGACCAGAATAAGCAGTGCTCTAGCTATAACATTTGGTTTTACTCATATTCTGTTTCTGCTATCATTTGTGGTTTTATGATGGTCATTCTTCAGGCTGATGGTGTCCAGTGCTTAACTCCGGACTCCTTGTCACAGTTTATATAGTATGTCATTTTTCCATTTATACATACAGACAGCAGGAACTGTTCCTATGCCTCCATATTTCTTTAGCTTTAATAAACTTAATGCATTTTGATGTCCCTCACAAAATTGGATGGATACCCTGATTCAGATAAGGTAGTAAAATACTACAAGTCATGGGTGTTTTAGGGACGTCCACTGTGCTTCGTGTGGCCCTTTGGTTTCCTCTCTTGTGCTTCCAGTGAAGAGCTGCTCTCACACTGCTCGTTGGGTGGGAATAATACATCAGGTCTTGTGAACTGAAAACAAGCTTCCACCTGAGTTGCCGTGGGCAGGAGAGACTTGTCAGGGCGCTCATCTGGCTGGTGAGAGAGGAGGTGATGCTTCTGGCACAGTGGGAAGCAAAGCTCTTTCATGGTGTGGGACTCAACAGGCAGGAGTCACTTGCCTCAGTTCTGGCATCTGGTCCCACTTGGGACATCCCAGGGAGGGGGTGGAGTCCCCATCCCTGACTGTGTTTCAGAGTAGATTGGATGTGGTGTTGAGGGATCTGGTGTAGGGGAGAACTTTGTAGAGTAGGGCTGATGGTTGGACTGGATGATCCCAAGGGTCTCTTCCAACCTAAATGATTCTATGATTCTATCCCAGGCTCTCCTGGCCGAGGGCATCCAAGGACAACATGCTGTGGCAAGTAGGAGGTAGATCTGGGCACCTGTGGAAGACCATCACCCTGCTGCAGCCCTACAGGGTTCGCTGGGATATCTGAAACAGCCGTAGACACACAAATTAGTCTCAGGTGAAGCCCATCCAGCACGTTATAGAAGAAAACCTACATGAAGCTCCTGATTTGTGCCTTCAGTAGCCCTTGATAACTACAGGGTTACACGTCTCCACAGATAAAAGGGAGATTACTTTATGATTTTGCAGCCAAATTATACCTTTGATTTGGATTTTGCTTGTGCAAATTCTTATGGTGAGGTGTATTCTTCACTTCCTGCTTTATGGATTCAGTGGTACCTTGTCCTGTACAAGACCTTGGTGACAACATACATGTCCTATGTAGGTGTTCAGTCACATTTTTGTGAAGTGCTTTTGGAGCCTTTTATGACAAAGGCACTATGTACCTGGAAGCTCCTGGGTGGAAGTTTTGTATTAGGAGTTAGTTGAAATGAAAGTCTGCTCAGATTAGGGGCAGAACCGACAGTTCTGCTACAGCATCTATGTGTGTTATGGCCATTTTTGTGCCTGTGCTTAGGAATGAAGGATGTGTCTATAAATAACACAAATGCAAAGGGGTTATACTTAGAAATGGAGATCCCTTTTCCATGCCCCCCCCCCCCCAGTTAAGATGAGAGGTCATATATTCCGAGCCCCTCTGGTGGCATACTCCCCATGGGCAGCCAGGGGCACGGCACTGGTCATAGACACTGAGCCACAAAAGGGAGGGATTCTTCTTAAATACGGGGGGTGTGGAGGACTGAAAAGAAATCTAGTCCAAACTCAGTTCCTACTCTAGACTGGTTGGCCTGATCTGCCATGCCTGGGGGGGCGTTTGTTCCTTGGGTGACCTCTTCTTAGCAAATGAAACTGGTTCCATTAGGAGGAGTTTCATAAGCTGGTAGGGTGTTTGGGTTTGGGTGGGTGGTTTTTTTTCCCCTCTCTTTTATTCATCTTCGAATGATAAAAATGACTTTGGCCTTTATTTGACTCATTAAATCCTTCTTAGGACTTAATGAGCAGTTGGGGTTAACGTCCCGGGGTATATTAAACACCCAGCCAGCCATTAATCTTGGAGTGCCTGGTGACAGTTATGGCTTAAATATTCTGCTTCTGTTTTGGCTTTGATCATCTTGGGCCATCAGGAGCACCGTTGCTTCCCTCCTGTTGCGGTCATGGGGAGAGAACCTCCCACCTGTGGGGTGATACTGTGAGCTGCTCTGCTGTGCTGGCTGTGACTGTACGAGACGTGGGACCTGGGGGTGTTAGACGGGAGAGCTGCAACTGTAATGAAGTTTATCTTCACGTTTCTGCAGACTGTGATAGGAGGAGAGGGAATCCAGGACTGCTGAGCATAACCCACTTCCTTAGAGAAGAAGGTCAGGTCGGAGACACGAAGAAATAAAGAATGAGGTGGGGTTAAAAAGGCAGCAGGAAGGTGAAAGAGGAGATGGGAGAGTGCCAGGATGTAGTTGTTAGAGCGTGGTTAAGTGGTGGGTAGGAAGGATGTTCATGAGATGAAGGGAGGATTGAGCAAGTTTGGAAGTGAGATTCTGGAGGTACAGGTAAATGGGCATTGCCATGTGCCACAACAGATCTTGGCATGATGCTTTCCTGCCTGCCACATTCACCCTTTCTTAAATTAATACCCCTTTTCTGATGGTGTTTCACCTCCCATCATTGAGTTGCTGTCCTTCATGGCTTTTACCCACAATGCTCCTGGGCTGCCTCCTGCAGCTCATCACTCTGTTTCTCTTCTCCATCCTCTTCCAACTCCGCTGTCGGCATTCCATCCTCTTCCAAAAACTCCCACTGGTCACTGGCCTTGGCTTTGTCCGTCTCCTTTCTCACCCCATGTGCCTCCTGGTCCTCCACAATGAATTTCAGCAGATGCCTTCTTACCTAGTTTTGTACAAGACAAAAAGAGTAGGAAGAGGGGATATCACAAAAGTTTACTTATTTAACACCTTAAATAGTTACTTAATTATTGGAGGGGTTCAAGGCCCCAGGAGGTGTCCCTGCCCAGGGCAGGGGGTGGAACTGGATTGTCTTTAAGGTCCCTTCCAACCCAAACCATTCTGTGATTCAGATTTGACTGTGGACACTCGTGTGGGATTTTTTTTTGGTTTTGTTTCATTTGCTTTTTCCCTGGGGATGTTGTTCTCTTTATTTCCTGTTCTGTGTGCTGCATTCTGGATTTCTGTCTTAAAACTGACAGTGGACTCAGCGGGTTGTGCCACTCACTCCCCAGCTAATGAGAGCTGCCCAGTATGCAGAGTGCCAGTATGCAGAGTGCCAGCCATGGCTAATGAGAGCTGCCCAGTATGCAGCATGCCAGCCATGGCTAACGAGNCGGCTAACGAGAGCTGCCCAGTATACAGAGTGCTAGCCATGGCTAATGACAGCTGCCCAGTATGCAGAGTGCCAGCCATCAGATTACTAACAAAACACAACACATAATATCCCCAAATTCCCAATAAAAAGCAAGGACAGAGGAGAAAGGTGAGAGGAAGTAGAAGAGGAGGGAAAAGGAAAAACTAAGGGAGAAGGGGCAGCATATGCCAGTAGCTGATTTGCAGAACTAAAAGAATATGAAGTACAAATGTTAGTAGCAGCTTGCAGAACGGGGGGCTCTCCTGTAACCCTTGTCTTCTATGACTTTACTCCCCCCTGTTTGTAGGTATTCTGGAAGGAAGGTTTTCCATTTTCCTTTAGGGAGCAGATAGACACATCCTAGCCACACTACCTGGTCCTATAGCAGGTTCCTCTGTTTTCATCCTTTCTTTTTTGTTGCTGTTTTTTTTTGTCCTTTCTATTTTTGTCCCTTTTTCTCTCTCCCTGTAGAATTGGGGAGAGGACAGGCAGCAAGGAAGGAAGGCCAGAGTCATCTGCTGCCTCTCTGCCCTGTAATGGTCTTTTTAGGGGCACTCTTAATATCCAATCTTTGCCCCTTTTTGTTTTCCAAGGTATTTTTCCAGGCTGGGGTGTAGTTTGTGAGGCACCCAGACAGCACTGAGATTTTCCCCCGCGGTCTTGACTTCAGCACACGTGGTCATGGATTTTCAGTCATAACGACAAGTTTACTCAGGGACCAAACCTTCACAAAGCAAAGGTGACTTGGCCCCAAAGCCTTACCAAAACCAACTCTCTCCAAACCACACCTGCCTGGGTCGCACTCCTGCCTTCTCAGGCACTCATCCACATTCCCCAGGAGGCTCTCTTGGGAGGATGAAACTGCCTCACACTCCTTTGGGGTCTGTCCCTCTTGGGGGACGTGGTTCCAGATTGGTTCATTTTGCACCTGCTGTTGAGCAGAAGTCCCCTGTTTTCTTGGATGAAGATGGTGGTTTTGTTTTGCTCCAGGCTCTTTGCTTTGTCACACATCTCTTGTCCAAGGTAAAATTAACTTATTCTAATTTTCTCTGGGAGTGACACTGGGGTGTCCAGCATTGAGGATTTGCATGAGTTATTCCATGTGGACTTCAGCTCCTGAAGGGAGGTCACTGCTCAGCCAAGAATAAGAGTCTTTATTTACCACAGAAAGAGACAGTCTGAAACAAAATAAAGATGGAATAATTATTATATAATTATTCCAATAATCCTAGAGTCCTGGCCTGTTCCAGCTGTGTGCTGTCCTGGTGCAGTCCTGGCACGAAGGACCCGAGGGTGAGCTGTGTGGCTTGCAGTAGGCTGTGTGGCAGAATGGTAAGATGCAGGAGGAAAGACAACTGTTTACCCTTTTTGCAATTTTTTCATTTCTCTTTCTTTTTGTTTAAGTGAAAGCGTGAATTACCAACCTCAGTGTCGAGCCCCCAGACACCAACCTCAAAGAGAAGGCACTGATTGGGAAAGGGTGCTCTATTCTGGGCCAATGTTAATGGCATGGCCTTCAGCGAGGCCAAGTGCCAGGTCCTGCACTTGGGCCACACCAACCCCATGCATGGCTACAGGCTTGGGGCAGTGTGGCTGGAGCTGCCTGGCAGAAAAGGACCTGGGGGTGCTGGTCGACAGGAGGCTGAACATGAGCCAGCAGTGTGCCCAGGTGGCCAAGAAGGCCAAGGGCATCCTGGCTTGCATAAAGAATAGTGTGACCAGCAGAAGTAGGGAGGTGATTGTCCCCCTGTACTCAGCACTGGTGAGGCCACACCTTGAGTATTGTGTCCAGTTCTGGGCACCTCAACACAAGAGAGATATCGAGGTGCTGGAGCGAGTACAGAGGAGGGCAACAAAGCTGGTGAGAGGCCTGGAGAATAAGGCTTATGAGGATGGATTGAGGGAGTTGGGGTTGTTTAGTCTGAGGAAGAGGAGGCTGAGGGGAGACCTCATCCCTCTCTACAACTGCTTGAAAGGGCACTGTAGAGATATTGGTGCTGGTCTCTTCTCACGGGCAATGAGCGATAGAAGGAGAGGGAATGGCTGCAAGCTGCAGCAGGGTAGGGTTAGGCTAGACATTAGGAAAAAATTTTTCACGGAGAGAGTGGTCAGTCAGTGGAATCAGCTGCCCAGGGAGGTGGTGGAGTCCCCATCCCTGACTGTGTTTAAGAGCAGATTAGATGTGGTGTTGAGGGATCTGGTGTAGGGGAGAACTTGTAGAGTAGGGCTGATGGTTGGACTTGATGATCCCAAGGGTCTCTTCCAACCTAAATGATTCTGTGATTCTATGATTCTATGATTCTAAGCCATATTCGGTAGTGATGGGGTGGGCAGCATTTGCTGTCAAACAGACGATTTGCAGGGCCCAAAAGTACATTAGAAAAAAACCCCAAAAACCAGAAGAAGAAAGAAAGAAAGAAAATGATGTAAGCATTGTCGAACAGAGCGCACCCATCTGTTTGGCTGGGTATCCAAGCCCTCCTGCTCATGATTTTGATAATGAACTTGCTTCTCCTCTCCTGCTGGAAGCTGAAATGAGTATTAGGCTGGCTGGTTTCAGTCTCCCGAAGAAGGGAACGAAGAGTAGCGTGTCCTCGCGTGTCCCTGCTGGGCGCTGCGTCTCCTCCCTCCTCAGCTGCTGCTCTTTCCCTTTGCTTCTCCTGCCCTGTCCTCTCATCAGATGTACGGGTACAAGTCACAGAATCACAGAATCATCACTTCAGGTTGGAAGGGACCTCTGGAGATCATCTAGTCCAACCCCCCTGCCAAATTAGGTCCTCCTAGAGCAGGTTGCACAGGAACTTGTCCAGGTGGGTTTGGAATGTCTCCAGAGACGGAGACTCCACCACCTCCTGGGCAGCCTGTTCCAGGGCTCTGTCACCTTCACAGTGAAGAAGTTCTTCCTTATGCTTAGATGGGACTTTTTATGTTCAAATCTGTACCCATTTCCTTTTGTCCTGTCACTGGGCACCATGGAAAAAAGACTGGTCCCTTCCTCTTGACACCCACCCTTTAAGTACTTGTAGGCATTAATCAGATCTTCCTCTCAGTTTTCTTTTCTCCAGACTAAAAAGACCCAAGTCCCTCAGCTTTTCCTTATAAGAGAGATGATCTAGTCCCCCAATAGTCATTGTAGCCCTAATCCATCCAACTGCAGCAGGACTGGTGACTTGGAGTGCAGCTGCAAGGTTATAATCAAGCAGAAGCAAGTGTTTTTCTGCAGAACCTCAAGTGAGATATCTGATTAACAGCAGAGAGGTGGTTTGTCACCCTGACTTCTCCCCATAATCTCCATGGATGCACAAAGAAACAGTCTTAGCTGTTTAATCGTGTAAGGGTTGATGCTTCAGGCTGGCAGGCTCCCCTGATGTACCCGTTCTGAAGTTCTCACCCCTGACACTCTGTGAGTAAGAGTAGCACTCATTAAATAGGCATGACGTCATCTTTCTGTAAAACTGTCCAGTTTAGGTTTCAGATATGGTTATTTATATTCTAATTCTGGAAATGAGTGCTGATTTTATTGTGAAGTGTGGTGGGTCTGTCTGCTCAGATGATGGGTCTGTCTACTCAGACGTGCATTGCTGATGTCCCCAGCGTATCTCTCGCTGCAAGTAGTTTTTAGAAGTGCCCATCTGTTGTCCAGTTTCTTGTTGGTCAACTGGAACATGGTTCATTTTCTCTTCTCCCCACCTTTGCTTAGGGGAAGGACTGGTGGACTCAACAGCGGCCGTGCTGCTTCTAGTGCAGAACAAAGACTCCAGGTTTTTCACTCCTTCAGTCACCTGGGTGATGGCTGTGGGTTTTGTTCTTGCTCAAAGCAAAGGTGTTTTATTTATTCATTTAATGCACGTAGGGATTTTTCTGGTTTAGACCATTAACCTGCAGCTGAGCACCTTACATCCCTCCCTGACAAATCTCCTGGTGTTTTACATTTCTGCATAATCTTGTGGTTTGGGTCCTCTCTGAGATTAAGGGCTGGCAATTCAGAAAGCCTTTCATAGTCTGTTGTTAACTGTGGCCACTGAAAGTGAAATAGCTGTGAAAAGTCACCGCTCAGCACACCCCTTACCAGACACTGGTACCTTTTCCAGTTCTCCAGGTTCCAGGACCGCGTGGATGTGTCTGCCCTGCAACCGCTTCACCTGTAAATACTTCACCTTCCTTTGTGCAGATGACTCTGTTTTCTGTGATCATTAAATGAGAGGTTACCACTTACATGAGGAAAAACAGAAGTGTGATGAATTACAAGCCGGTGTAATTTATGCAGAAGGAGTGTGGGGGAAACTGCAGCCCACTCTTGTTCCACATAAATTATGCATGTACCTCCTTGAAAATAGCTACAGAGGGTGTTGGGATTTTTTTGGCTAATGAATCATGCCCTAAATTCCTACAGTACATACATTGACTCAAATCTCTCCCTTTTGCCCCACCTTTATTTTTAGATCATCTGTAAACTTTTGCTGAACGTGCGGTTCCGGATGTTTCTTTATTTTCCTGACAACAGACCTGTTCTTTGAAGACCCTGTTTTGAAAAGGGGCTCCTAAATTTACTACTTCTCCCAGAGCCCTCCCACGTGAGAGTTCCATCTTATGCTTTGGAGATCTCTGAAGAGATCCCTTGGCTGTTGTAGTAAGGATTTATGTGAATAAATGAGCGTTTAGGAAGATGCAGCACGCTCTTGTGTGCAGCCACCTCCCTGCAAACTGTGGCTATGGGCTTCCTTGGAGCTGTAGCCTTCTCTCCTGGGTCATGGGCAACAGAGAACCTTTGAACCTGAGCACAGCAATAAAGAAGTTGCAAACAGTTCANCAAGGGTCTCCTCCAACCTGAATGATTCTGTGATTCTAAGAAAGCAAAGTATGATGCAGCCCACCAGGTATTATTGGCTTGGCAGGACAGATAATATTAATTTGAAGCTGGGGGGTGGTTGGAGGAACGCTGCATGTAGCCCTGAGCACTCAGCCATGAGTAGTAACTGGGGAGCAGCAGGGTGGTGGTGGTCTGGTTTTCTCCTCGCCCTTGGGAGCGGAGCAGTCGCAAAGCTGGAGCTCCCTCTACGAGACGGCAGCAGTAACAGCGCCAACCGGCAAGAAGCAGGTTTTTGAGAGGAAAAAAAAAGTGCTTTGAGGAGGATTTGGAAGGTGAAGAATGGTTGTTTGGAACATGAGAAGATGGAACAGCTTTGGACCTAAAATCGGCTTGCTACAGGGATACAGAACGTTATGGAAAGAACAAGTCAAAGAGAAGTGTGATTTTCATTATAATAAAGGTGTGGGTGGACCGGCGTAGGCACGGCTGGGAGGGGGGGG
>VZTM01038494.1:28620-54718 GCA_013400555.1 Jacana jacana | reverse complement strand
GGGCACCAGGCTTGGCTGGAGTCGGGGAGCAGAGATGGGAGTGAACAAAGGCTTTCCTGGAGAGGGAGGTGGGGGCACTCATGGAAGACCATTTGGATTTTGTCATGGATGCAGAAAAAGGAATTTCAAGGCGCTGAAGAGATGCTCGGTATATTTCATTGTCGTGTGCTAGGAGCCTGCCTAGGATATATATAGTTGGTCTCATGTGTGCTTTCTTGAGGAGTGTTCTGTGGTTTTTTCCCTTGTTTTATGTTATTTTTTTAAGCACAGTTATTTATCCTCCTCTGATGTGTCTAAGGAAACGGAGACTGTGTATCTGGGGCCAAATCTCTCTTGCCTCTGTCCCGCTCCTGCTATAACCAGTGAGGGTCTTCCATGTGCAAAGTGAGCAGGTTTGCAGGGGCTAATAGCACAAGCAGATTGTTATTTTCCTCCTGTCTGCCCTTGTCAGTAAAAATGACATTTTCTGCCCCTGAATGTCTACGTTTTGATAAATGGAGAAATACCATTAGTGGGCATGGCACCAAAACCACTTTGGTTCCCACCAGCAAGATGAAATCTGCTTGGCCTGGGGGAATGATGTGTGACATGAGCTGGCTCTTTGTGTTTCCAAAGGGATGTGGTTAGGAAAAGCAGCACGAGGCTGACGAGCCCTTCCACGATAAAACCAGTGCTAGGTCTTGCAACTTGACTTTTAAGGGCTCCATCTGGGTGGCTAATACAGCATTTTAGTAGGCAGTGAGAATAATTATCTTTTGGAATTGTCTCAGCACTGTGTTTCCAGCTGGGAAGTCCTCGCCACAGGATCAAAAATCAAACCGGATCAAAGGAGGAATGGACAAACCAGCAGGAGAGAAAAATCTTTCCACAGGCTGTCGAGTACTTGGCTGTAATTCCTGCCTCTGGGATGGAGCCAAATCCCAGGAGCTCAGAGCACATGGCGATGTACTTGCCCTCTTCCTACTCCCTCCCTGGGAGGGCACTGGTACCAGTACAGGCAGGGGACTGGGACAGGCTGATCCTTGATCAGCTCTGAGGTGGCTCCTCTTCCCTGTGTGAGGAAGCTATTTCTTGATAAACTGAGTAAACTGTATTTCGTACCTCTCTTCTCAGGGCACATATTCACAGCTTTTATTATTCCTGTAGTTAATGTCTGGATTCCTTCTAAGATTTCACATCCTTCTCCCCAGGTGGGTAGTACAGATTTGGGAACCACATTCCTGCTATGCTTGAGACTCATGTTAAGCAGTTTTATGGAAGTGTACATAGAATCATCGAATCATTGAATCATTCAGGTTGGAAGAGACCCTTGGGATCATCCAGTCCAACCATCAGCCCCACTCTACAAGTTCTCCCCTACACCAGATCCCCCAACACCACATCTCATCCACTCTGAAACACAGTCAGGGATGGGAACTCCACCCCCTCCCTGGGCAGCCCAGTCCAGGCTCTGACCACTCTTGCTGGGAAGAATTCTTGCCTCATGTCCAGCCTGACCCTACCCTGCTGCAGCTTGCAGCCATTCCCTCTCCTTTTATCGCTAATTACACATGAGAAGAGACCAGCACCAGCCTCTCTCCAATGCCCTTTCAAGCAGTTGCAGAGAGGGATGAGGTCTCTGTCAGGCACGTGAATCCCAAAGCCCTGGCAGTATGATCTAGCTGCCGTTAGATTAGAACGAGTGTTTAGAATGAATCGTATTAACTCACAGCGTTAATTGTGTGGGGTCCTCAGAGTTCAGCTAAATGTGGCTTTTAGAGATGGATAAAATTACTGTACGCAGCAGTTTCAAGCCCTATTTTTTTCCCCTCGTTCGGATCTATTCTTAGAATACTTGCTACAATGGATTTAAATACAGTCACAAACCCACATGCTCTGTACAGATGGTTACTGGCTCTCCGGGATCCGTGTCTGGGACTGTGCCCATTAATTAGCTCTGCTGTGGTCACCTACACGGTACTGTTCTGTAGGAGGAAAAATATTCTCTTTTATACCTAAAAAGCGAGTTCCTGGGGTTAAAGGAACTTGCATTATTCCAAGGGAAGCCGAATGCTGTGCAAAGGGGGGGGAAAATACCCTAAATTTCAAACTTTCTCTGGGAATTTGTCACCATCTGGAGGGGGAAGCTGTGCAGGGAGATGGCTGGGTGGTCACACAACAGAAGCAGGACACAGATGCTGCTTCTCCTCAGACAGTGGCTCTTGGGGGTCTTGGCTGCTCCCTCTGGGGTCTGCATCCCCAAATTGCCACGGGTGCTGCTGTGCCATGGGCAGCATCGGAGACCACCAACATCCCAGGGCTGGCCCACCTCTGGAGTTGGGACCAGCAGCTCCAGCATTGTCTGGCTCTGGTTCTGCATCTTCTGGGACCAAAGCTCCTCAGCTTTGCCTTGGCACCCCCGTCTCGCTGCTGGGTTTGCTGTTGGGGTTTCTTTATGGAGGCAGCGTAATTACTGTTGGTTTTTGACCCCAGATCCAGTGGCATCTGGCTGATCCAGCAGCTGGACTGGGAAGATTGCAAGTCCAGCTTCCCTCTCTGAGTCCCTGATCGTTTCTAATAGACCATGTCACCCCTTCTACTCATGGCTACCATCTTCCTTAGGATGGCTACTCTGTACCTCTTGCTCCACCAGCCTGCCCGTGCTGTAGGCATGGGCTCAGGCTGCAGTGACTTGTGACATGTGCTCCATTCAAGGTGTGCATGGCCGTGCTGGGGTCCTTGCTGCTCTGTCCATCCTCCTTGGATGTTATCTTTGCCATGGCCAGTGAGAGTGGAACCCATCTGTGCCCTGTTGCCACTGGTGGGGGGCAACTGCCTGCAGCAGTCATCTCCTGGGATGTCAGCAGGCCATTAGGTCTTCTGTGCAGGAGGGGGAGTGGGTACAAATGACCTTGGTTTTCTGGCAGAGAGCTGGCAGGAATCACAGAATGGTTAGAGTTGGAAGGGACCTTACAGGGTATCCAGTCCCACCCCCTGCCCTGGGCAGGGACACCTCCCACCGGAGCAGGTTGCTCCAAGCCCCATCCAGCCTGGCCTTGAACACTCCCATGGATGGGGCTTCCATAATAAACTTCCAAAATGGTTTTGATGGAAGTAAATTCTGTGTCTTGCCTGTAACGAGGGCTCAGACCATTTAGGCCATCGAGACAGAATCGTAGGGTGAAGGCTGGGGGGATGCTGCTGGCTCGTGGATCACACAGCCGGCTACTGCCGTGGTCGTGTCCTCATCCTCCCTCACTCCTTACTCGGATCCAGCACAGGAGTTGGGCACAAACAGCTGGGCTGTTGTCTAAACCATCAAATTCCAATTTAGGCTCCAGAAATGCCTTTTTTTTTCCCTTTTTGGTGGTTGTTGCTGCTGGTTTGTGTCCTGTGAGGGTGCCAGGAGCTGGGAGACTGGCTGGTGCTGTCAGCGGTGCATCGCCTCGGGCTCCTGCGCTGCGGACGGGCAGTGTGTCACAGTGCTGCCTTGCACTGTTTTGTACTCCTTCCACCCTAATGCCATCACTGGGGGTACTTTGTAAGGATAGACGGCACTGAATTCCATGGGAATAAAGTGTCTGATCCTAGGAAAACCAGGATAAGCTTCAGATAGAAGTTTGAGACCTCTGAGCCATCTACTCACATCGAAGTTTGTTGATTATTACAGTTGCTAGATTTTACTGGAGATCATAGAACCATTCAGGCTGGAAGAGACCCTTGGGGTCGAGTCCAACCATCAGCCCCGCTCTACAAAGCTCTCCCCTACACCAGATCCCCCCAACACCACATCTCATCCGCTCTGACACACACACTCAGGGATGGGGACTCCACCCCCTCCCTGGGCAGCCCAGTCCAGGCTCTGACCACTCTTGCTGGGAAGAATTCTTGCCTCTTTTCACAAAATCCTTCCTTAGTCTTTCAGGCAAGGTAAACCTGGCAAATCCTTGTTTGTTTGGCCAAAAATACCCCTCCCGGTGAGTCCTTTTGTTGCTAGGTAAGTGTGGGTATAGCTCGGACGGGCTGTCACCTCCGTCCAGGACGGGTGGCCACAGCGTGTGCTCTTACGCTCTGCTGACAACGATAAGATGAAGAGAAAAATCCTCTTTACTCTTTACTAAAAAGCGTTTGATCGCTTCTGGAAAAAAAAAAAAACATTCCAAATTCTGTATCGTCTCAGTTAAATTAATACAAAATCGCTTTTCTGGCCGAGTTGCGTGCAGGAAAACCTGCCGGGTCTCTTTGCAGTGGTTTGACAGCGTGAGCGGCGCTCCCGAGTGGGCTAAAATCCTGCAGCTCCGGTAAAAGCCACACGGTGGGGTTGTTACTTTAAGGCTTGCTCTAATCCCTTAAGCACCGAGTTCGGAGTCCCGAAGCCTTTACGTCCATTTAATCAGTTGAATGTCGTCTTTATACTTTGCAAATTCCTCAGCAAAGAGCTCGACTCGGGCAAAACCATCAGAAGGCCGGTATAATTAATTTCCACAGAATTTGCTTTCCATAGAGTTGCTCCTGCTGGTTTGGAGGGACAACAACTTGCAGTCCTGGATGTCTGGTGGGATGCCTAGGTTATCTCTGGGCAGTGGAGTTAGTGGGAGCTGCAAAGATTGCCGTTTCCAGGGACTGCTGGTTTTTGTAGCCCAGGTAAGAAAGACACGAGTTCCTGAGTTCCTGCTCTTGCTTTGAATTTACAGTTACAGGTGGGGAGCTTGAAGGGAGACGAAGGGGAGATGAAGCCAACATTCAACAGTTACAAAGCATTTGTGAACTTCTTAAATGAAATCTTTCCCGTACCATTAAAGCCACAGAAGGGAGATGTCAGTCATCGTGTTCTGGGCAGGATTCAGAGCACCTTGTGGCTGCCTGAACTGGACTGGAAAAACCCCAAAACAAATAAAAAAAACCCACCAGCCTCCAAAACTGCTCCCTTACAGCCACCTGCCTGTTTCCCTGGGAGAAACACCTTGGCCTCTGCCAAGCCAGGCTCTGGCTCTCACCATACAGAGCCCCCCAGCTCTCATAACGTATCGATGCTGACACCGCAGCCGCTGCCTTTCTCTTCTGACTCAGTTTCTACCCCTGCAGATCCAATAGGGACCCTAATAACAAGGGTTCTGCTTTTTTATTGGCTCTACATAAGTGTATGCAAATGTCAACTACATGTGGAAAACGGTGTGTGAGCAGGGTGCCTTTCTACCTTCCATAGGCAAAAGGTACCTAAGGGCTAGTTGTACATCACAGCTTCAAATATTAAGGATTAATTAATGTTACTTAGGAAATAGTCAAGATATTTTCCATGGAAGGTCTTGGAGTGACAGTGGGAACTGACAGACGGTAATGTGATGGAAGTGTTTGATGTTGGCCTGGGCTGGGCATGAGGCAAGACCTCTGCTCCTTCATCTCTGCCTTCATCCTGAGCCCCCTTCATCCCGTCTGTGGGTTCGGCTGTTGGATAGAAATGGGATAGAGACCCCACACTGGTGCACAATTCTAAACTTTCTGTCCTCTTAAGCCACCCAGGTTGGACTCTCCTACTCTTCTTTATTCTCCATATTGAATCTTTTTCCTGGAAAGACCATTTTCTTCCTAGGTATGCACTGTCCCCAGCAGACCATGGCATAAGCTGTGGTCAGTTTTCCAGGTCCTGAAGAAAGCTGATCCCAGTTCAAGCAGGTAAGGAGCTGGATTCCGATGACTGTCCTGCATCTCCCAGACAGACATAGGCTTGGTTTTCTTGTTTGGTTTTTCTTTTTCACCCTTCTCTCATCTACACTCTCTGTTGTCTTCTTGCACTTAGAAGAAGACTTCTTGTGGGTAAACCCACAGATTGAAAACGAATAGAAAACCTGTCTGGTTGGATAAAGACAGGGGAAAATGTGCAAAGACAAACATCGGCACTGTGCTGTCTTTGGGATCTGTCCTCTGAAGAGGACATGTGTTCAAAAACATTTTCTGTGATTAATTAGCATTCTTTGGGCATGCAATTAAAATTGGTTCCTCGATTCTACATGTAGGACTCTGCTGACACAGGTCTCGTTGTACCTCTCTCTGAGTTCCAAGCAAATGGGCCTTCTAGTACCTGAAGGAGGCCTACAGGAGAGATGGGGAGGGACTCTTTATCGGGGAATGTAGAGATGGGACAAAGGATAATGGTTTTAAATTGAAAGAGGGGATGGATAGGTTAGATGATACTAGAAAGAACTTTGCTGTGAAGGTGGTGAGAGCCTGGCCCAGGTTGCCCCGAGAAGCTGTGGCTGCCCCATCCCTGGGGGGGTTCAAGGCCAGGTTGGAGGGGGCTTGGAGCACCCTGGTGTGGTGGGAGGTGTCCCTGCCCAGGGCAGGGGAGTGGAACTCCTGGATGAGTGTACGATCTGCTGGATCACCAGTGTCCAGTTCTGGGCACCTCAGCACAGGAGGGATCTGGAGGGNTGGACTGGATGATCCCAAGGGTCTCTTCCAACCTGAATGATTCTGTGATTCTATGATTCTATGATTCAATGATCTTTAAGGTCCCTTCCAACCCAAACCATCCTATGATTCTGTCCTATGAAATATAACCCCCTTATCTTTGTGCCAAAGGCTCCTTACAGCCTGGCCCCATGTTGTCTGTCCTCTCTTGTTCCTGGCTGAGAGTCTCACTGCTGATGAGATGCCCAGCGCTCTGTCCACTTGCCCAGGCAATAATGCTGCCACCGGGTTTTAGACAGCTGACATCTCGGTCAGCTGCTGCCCAGAGCTCTCGGCCTCCTAATGCTTCACTTGCAAAAATCCTGCAACTTTTAAGCCACCCAAAAAGCAAACTGAGGAAGAATCTTTGGGTTTGTGCTCCTCCTTGTGCACGCCCAAGCATTTGGCTTTGGTTTTTCTATTTACACTGATACTAACCATTGTCTTATTTTGATGGGTTTTACCCAAAAGCGCTTGTTAATTTCTTTTCCCTGCCAGGGAGCGCGTTGGTGCTGCGCTGACACAGTTTCATAAAAATATTTGTCCTGAGAGTAAAGGATGGGAATTACAACACATGCTTCCAGAAGGAGAAAATTACATGCTATCAGACCACAAACACACACCTAATTTCCCGTGAAACCTCTGCAGTTGGAGCTGGTAAAAGCAAGGAGAGGGAACGCGGGGCTTGTGTTGCCTGGTTTGTTTGGCTGACGGCAGTGTGAGCTGCTGATGTGCTTACATACATAAATAGCCACCAGGCACCGGGGTAGGGAGCTGTAATGATGGTGGCACTGCTGGGACTTGGGGTTATCTAAAGGAAAAACAGATTTGGGGGGTTATTTTTTTTTCAGTTTTAAACTATCATAGAATCATAGAATCATTCAGGCTGGCAGAGACCCCTGGGATCATCCAGTCCAACCATCAGCCCCACTCTACAAGTTCTCCCCTACACCAGATCCCTCAACACCACATCCAATCTACTCTGAAACACAGTCAGGGATGGGGACTCCACCCCCTCCCTGGGCAGCTGATTCCACTGACTGACCACTCTCTCTGGGAAAAACTTTTTCCTCATGGCCAGCCTAACCCTACCCTGCTGCAGCTTGCAGCCATTCCCTCTCCTTCTATCGCTCATTGCCCGTGAGAAGAGACCAGCACCAACCTCTCTGCAATGCCCTTTCAAGCAGTTGTAGAGAGGGATGAGGTCTCCCCTCAGCCTCCTCTGCCTCAAACTAAACAATCCCAACTCCCTCAATCCATCCTCATAAGCCTTATTCTCCAGGCCTCTCACCAGCTCCGTGTCCCTCCTCTGCACTCGCTCCAGCACCTCGATATCTCTCTTGTGCTGAGGTGCCCAGAACTGGACACCAGACTCAAGGTGTGGCCTCCCCAGTGCTGAGCACAGGGGGACAATCCCCTCCCTACTTCTGCTGGTCACACTATTCTTTATGCAAGCCAGGATGCCCTTGGCCTTCTTGGCCACCTGGGCACACTGCTGGCTCATGTTCAGCCCCTTGTCACCCAGCACCCCCAGGTCCTTTTCTGCCAGGCAGCTCCAGCCACACTCCCCCAAGCCTGTAGCCAGCCATGGGGTTGGTGTGGCCCAAGGGCAGGACCTGGCACTTGGCCTTGTTGAAGGCACTTGGCCTTGTTGAAGAACATGCTGATGTGGAAATCTCTCTGCTTGCCCCCCAGACGTCACAGAGCACAGAGAAAGTCTTGGAGATGCTCTAAAGATGGAATTGTTTTCAGTCATGAAAACACTAATAAACACTCCCACACACTTGCAGTATTCGGGCTGGGTTGTTCTAAATAATGATAATGGCTTTAATCTGTCCTCTTCTGTGATGTTCCTCGACTCAGGAGCCACATGAAAGCTCCAGCGACCGAGTGGACCCGGTAGAAATAGTAAGATCGTACTGAGCTGTTTGCACAAAATTATGCAGCAATTATGACGAAACAAATTCCTTCCAGATTCTGCTGATTACCATGGTAACCCGCGTTCAAAATAGCAGCATAAGGCCAGGCAGCGTAAGAAAAGCAGCTTTTTGTCCCTTGTTAAGTGATGCAGGCTATGGGCTTTGATAGAGATCTCCTTCAGATGGAGGCGCTTCCCTTTTGGATTGCAGTCGCGTTGTAACGCCCTGAACCCTCCTGGGAGAAGGCGAGGAGTGAGCTTGCTGGGAGCGTCTCCGGCAGAACAGCTAACCCCCTGCTTTGCAGAACACGTGCTGTGTATTTTTGACTTCTCTGACTAACAGCAATTAGTAAGGGGGGACAAGTGGCTGCTACAGGCAGAATTCCCAGGTTAGCAAGGAAGCCTATTTTTAGGCGGATCTGGAAGGCACAGCTATTTAGTTCTGTGCAGTCCTTCCTGTAGCTCCAGTTTATGGCTCTGGACCCGGTGAAACTTGAGCTGGGTGATCGATTGGGCTAAAAGGGTCTCATGCAAATGGAACCTGTGAGGGTCTGACGACTCCACGAAGTTAGGAACTGAGTATTGACCCCCCCAAAATGAAGCTGACGCCAGCTGTTATTAGAGCAGCTGCTTTGGCTCCACTTGATGCCTGTCTGTGTTGTGTCCCTCTGGTTTCAAGTGCTTTGCAGCTGTGATCTGAGAGTGTTTCAGAGTAGATTGGATGTGGTGTTGGGGGATCTGGTGTAGGGGAGAACTTGTACAGTAGGGCTGATGGTTGGACTGGATGATCCCAGGGGTCTCTTCCAACCTGAATGATGCTATGATTTTTAGAAGGCAGTTTTCCCCACTTGTGTCAGCCAGAGGCTTTTGAATTAAAGCTGGAAATATTTTTTTTAGTGTTTTTTTTTTAATTTTATTTATTCTTTCTCCAGAAGTTAAAGTGTTAAGGAAAGCATTTGATGTCATAACACTCCTGGTAAAACTGAAAGACTTTCTCATCCTGTAAATATTTTACTCATCATTGGTGTAAAAATGTGAGCTTTCTGCTATGAGTCACCCCCCAGCATAGCTGCAGAGGGAGGTATCGGGGCATCCTGATAACGCCTGTGCTGGCTTTTTGCTGAAGAGCATGAGCTTAGCTGCTGTACCTGCAGGAGAGCTGATGGTGGCAGGGGCTTCTGGGGACGCTGCCGCAGAAGGCGATGAAGAAACCCCTTGCCTTGCCCCACGGCGGGACCCGCGTTCCCACGGCGGGGAGGTTAGTAGCACTCAACCTGTAAATAAACAAGGTTTCCATGCTGCAAAGCAATGGGAGTCTTCCCCGGCGAGAAAACAGCTGTGACAGATGTGGCTTTTCAACAGTGTGGAGGTTTTAGGGCTGGGGAGGTCCCATGAGCTGGAGAAGGGGATGGTGGGGAGGAGGCAGGTAGCAGGGAGCCGGGGTCAGTCGGAGAGCCCCGGGAAGAGAGGAGCCAGAATGCAGCAGAACATACCCAGTGCTTTAAAATAGATGGTGAAAAGCATAATGGTTCAGCAGCAGCAGCAGAATGGGAAGGATAGGATTTCACTGATGAGTCCAGGAGATTAATTTGCTGGGTGCATAGTTGTGTATTTTTGTTTCTCTGCTTGTTTGTGATCAGTGAAGTGTAACAGGAATGCATTCTTTTTTTTCACGTCCTCCAATTATTTCACTTCCTGAGCAGCACGGAGGGTGGGTTTACGCTCAGCTGTGTTGAGGCAGTGGGTGCCCAGAAGATGCTCGGTGGGGTTGAGACGTAGTTGTGAAAACACAGTCGATGGAGCCTTTGAAAAGTCACTTTTGCAGCAGGTCTCTAGGAGCTGACACGGAGCCGAAACTCAAAGTTCAAGGTACTTCCACTCTGCCCAAAGTGCTGGTGTGGGAGCTGCTTCGTCTGTACCTCCTGAGTTCCCCCAAACCACGCCGTGCTCTTCTGCTGAAAAGGTTCTGGAAAAGCTGTCCTGCCTTGGGTTTGCTTGATGAATGGTGCAGGGCAAGCACAAAGCTGGGTTTTTTTTCCCAGGATACGCTTAGTGTGGTGCCATTTCCTCCTTCTAGAAGGATATTTTAAGCCATTTGTATTGCTTTGTAACAGCAGAACCCAGTTAGCAATTTAGTGTTCTCCCAAAGACTATGGCTTTTCAATATTAGGTTTTTTTGGGTTACTGGCCCACGTCCAGCCCAGGCTGGTCTTGCTTACTGGTGTATTCAGCAGCCCGCTGGGAATGCTGAAAATCAGAGTCCAGGCCTCTGCAGCTGGTACCTCTGCACCTGCCAGTAAGTGATGCTTGTTTCAGGTGTTGGACTTCAAGCAGAGAGTGAAGCCAAGAAGAACATGGCACAGCATGTGTGAGCTGTTCCTGTGCCACAAAGAGCCCCCGTGTGCTTGTTCCAGTCCTTAAAGGTATTTAAGAGGCTCGGGTTGCCCGTGCTTTAAATTACCTGGGAAGATGATACTGGCACCTGACAACACTTCAGGGCTGTTTGCTATTTGTTTGCTGTTGGCAAGCAGTGCCTGGGGGGGTCTTGCTACAAGAGAAGCTTTTTCTGGGAATAGGTTCCCAGTTTCCCAATACTGAGAGTCCAGTCTGCATTATGGACCTTAGCAAGAAGGCAGAAAGTTCCGGGAGCTTATTTCTGTCAGTGCCCTGAGGGGAAAGGCAAAAAGTTGTCTGCAGGTGGAGGGAATGTTGTCTCCTTACCCCCACCTGACTGCTCATTGCAGATAAAGGCGTGCAAGTGGCTGTTTTACAATCAGAATTAAAGACATTTGGTATTTTAAGCAAATGTTCTCATGAATGTATCAGACCCATCAAGCTTCACCTATTGAGCTAGACATCCGCAGTTCAGACCGTAATTCAGCTTGCTGCTATTCCTTTGTCACCTATGCCCTTACCACCTACTTTCCCACCCCCAAATTTTAGGTGGGTTCTTCAAAAGATGAATAAAACGGAATTAGCAGCACGAAGAAGAATCCAAGGCTTTCAAATTCAGTGGGGAGAGCAGGCGCGCGCGTGTGTGGGAAGGAATGAGTCCACCGACAAAAGAAGCTATTAAATCTTTAATGCTCGCTTCCTGCTACTATGAAAAGTATGGAAGACATTTAATAAGAAGTCCTTTTAGTTTTATTTTTTTTCCCATGACTAAGTCTGTCAGGCTGCTGTACTGAAGGTGAGTCCCAGTCCTCAGCTGCAGGATGCTGCGCGTTAGTGCCTGCTCGAAGGAGCGTTGCCTGCTCTGGCCCCAGCGGCGTTTGGCTCTTCCGCTGTTGCAGTCTTTGCCTGCTCAGAATTTTGGTTACAGCACGTTTTTTTAACTTTGCTGCTTCCTGTACATCTGGCAAAGCAATCTCATTGTACTACCTCTGACAAGTCATAGCAGTGAGGAGAGGCATGAACGATGCGCCCTCGAAGAGGGAAGCGTCGTCCCTTTGGAGGAGTAGCTGGGATTTATGAAATCCAACTGTGCTGGGATGCCAATACAGAAATGCAAGGAGCATCTCCCCAGTGAGGAAAGGCTGAGAGAGCTGGGGCTCTTTACCCTGGAGAAGAAAAGGCTGAGGGGAGACCTTATCAATCCTTATAAGTACCTCAAGGGTGGGTTGAAGGAGGATGGAGCCAGACTCTTCTCAGTGGTTCCCAGTGACAGGACGAGGGGCAATGGGCACAAGCTGGGACACGGGCAGCTCCATTCCAAGAGGAGGAGAAACTTGTTTGGGGTGAGGGTGGCAGAGCCCTGGCAGAGGCTGCCCAGGGAGGGTGTGGGGTCCCCTTCTCTGGAGACCTTCCAGCCCCACCTGGTGCTGTGCTCTGGGTGATCCTGCTTTAGCAGGGCTCTAGGCATCTCTGAAGGTCCTTTCCAACTCTGACAATTCCGTGATCACGCAGAAAGATGGCTGAAGAAGCAGGAAAATTCAACATTGATTCAACATTGTTGCTTTTGTGCTCAAAGCCATGCAGTGCTTCAGCCTTTCTTTCAATCCATTCACCCCCCTGATTAGTCACTGGAGAACGCAGTGGGTCCTTTTGTATCTTTCCATTAGGCAGGATTATTGCTGTGTATTTATTTTTCGTGGTGGACTTTCCCCGCTTCGTTTCCTCGTAACACACACCATGCCGTGTCACCAAACCCGGTTACTCTGCAATTATTTGGTGATTTCTGCTTTGTGCTTTTTGGTAGCTGCATCCTTCCCTGCCTCAGTTATCTTCTGCAGTGTCCTACTTCCATCCCAGCCAGATCTGGGCTGGAACCCCTTGGCTGAGCTGTGATCCAGGCTGAGTGGGAAGCAGAAGGAGTTCAGCTGGTGTTGGAGAGGGAGAAGCGATATGTGGAGTGGTGGGGAACTGGGGTGAGGTACTTTCATCTGGACCACCCACCTTCACAGGTGACACACAAGATCAAGTCAAGAAGTTGGCTAGAGCAGATGGAGAGGAGCCATAACTAAAGACTCTGACTGTTCTGATCAGTTTTCCGAGAAATACAGTCAGCCTGGAATGGATGATCTGATCCAGTGGGTTTGTTTTGCTGGATGCAAGACAGGGTAGTTTTTGGGTGGCACACTCCTGAGATGGGGATCTGACACTGATCACGTGTAGGCTTGTAGCGGGTGCCGTGGCCTGTCCCATCGTGGTCCCCAGATGTCCAGACTGAAAACGGTCAGAGCGAGTGATGGCTGGTGTGCCCTGGAAGCGGTGGAGCTGGGGAGGAAGGGATAGGGAGACTGGCAATGTCAGGATGGATCTCATTGTGGTGTGAAGTTGACCTGAGGGTAGGAAACACAGCTGGGACCAGGAACTGGGAAGCACTTCCTTGCCCTGTAGAATAGCCACGGTGCCAGAGCTTCCTCAGGAGGACTACTCTCTGGCTTGGGACTTGGTGCTGCCATGATCCCTTGCTGGGGCCCGTTGTGCCCCTCCACCATGCTCCTCTTTTGCTCAGAGCCTGGGGACTCTGCGGAGGCCCAGGTGTTGAACCACCCCATGACTTCCCTGGGGAAGAGCTCAGGTCTGGGAGCTCTGCCTGTGTGAAACCAGAGACCTTGGGGGTCTGGTAAAACTGGTGGACTTTTCAGTTTCTTGGTAAGAAATTCTCATTATGATCTTGACATCCCGCCATGGGTTGGCTGGCCGCTGTCACGCTACCAGTCAGGACAGAGGACTAATTGAAAGTGACCTGGGCAGGTAACGAATGTGGGCAGGAAACGAAATGCTCATTGGCTGCAAAAATACAGTCTGGAGGAGAGGAAACCTAAGTGCTCCTTGAAGAGATGGGTGGTGAGAAAAGCCAGGCCAGTCGCCTCACAAAGGTGAGCATAAAACAGGCACTGTGTTTCTCAGAAACAGAAGTGCCATTTCAGTGCTCCAAATCCTGCCTCTTTAGTAGAACAGGTAGAAAAACAGAGTAAGTTTCAGGGGTGTTTCCACTAGTGAGCTCCCAATGCTACACTGGGGGAATAACTGCCTTCCCTAACATTTGCTCAGGTTCTTAACAAGAATGGAAGCAACTGCTCCCAAAAATCAAAAGAGAAAAGTCTCTGAACTGAGCTCCCCAATGGTAGCTCTCAGTGGCATTTTAATGGTGAGGGTGATTAACCTCGTCCTTACAGGGGAGCTGTGGCCTGACCTGACCTTGGGTGTCTCAAATTGAGACCAACTGCCTTCCTGGGAACTTCTGTTCACCCACTAGAAGTTGTTTTGCGCACCACGGATGTGTAGGTTTGGGGTAAGGGGTATGGTGGGTTGGTGAAGTTCTTTGGTCTATGGCTTGCAGAAGGTCAGACTCCACCACCATCCTTTCTGAACATAAAGTCTGAGCCTCTGAACNCTAAACAACCCCAACTCCCTCAATCCATCCTCATAAGCCTTATTCTCCAGGCCTCTCACCAGCTCCGTGTCCCTCCTCTGCACTCGCTCCAGCACCTCCAGATCTCTCTTGTGCTGAGGTGCCCAGAACTGGACACCAGACTCAAGGGGTGGCCTCACCAGTGCTGAGCACAGGGGGACAATCACCTCCCTACTGCTGCTGGTCACACTATTCTTTATGCAAGCCAGGATGCCCTTGGCCTTCTTGGCCACCTGGGCACACTGCTGGCTCATGTTCAGCCCCTTGTCACCCAGCACCCCCAGGTCCTTTTCCTGGGTTGGTGTAGCCCCATACTGCCCCGTTCTGTCTGTACAAGCCACGTTGGAGATGGATGAAAGCCCCTCGTACATACGCTCCCTCCGCAGAGCGCCTCTCGGTAACCCTGCTCTGCTACTTTCATCCTGCTGGGCCAAGAGGTGGCAGCAGTATTCATTGCTACGGCTTTTGACAGGTTTTACTGTGGTATAATGTTTCAGAGCAGCAATGAGGGTTCAACTCATCATTTTCTTTGGAGTCTGAAGTGGAATAAACCCCTGTTTTTCAGCGTTGCGCCAGTGTGCCTGAAAATAATGCAGATAAATTTCTGGTCTGGACCTAAAAGTTTGGGGGACTTTGGCTGCAGAGGGGTCAGCGGTGTAGAAAGCAGTAACTCTGGAGTTAGAATGGAGCCTGACCTGGTGTTCTGCCCACCACAGCAGCCAATGGCAGACAGTAGTGGAGAATAAATGCAGTGGAAAACAGACAGAGTAAGCCATCACCAGTATCAGGTCTCTTCCTAAGCCTGTCCCTGCCGGGGGATCAAGGCTGAGAGCAGAGCTGCACTATATCCCTTCAAGTTCTGCGGAGCAGAATGTGTAGAGCTACAGGAGTTGGAATATCCAAATAAATGCCCAATCCTGTTTTTTAGAGGATAAGCTTTACAAGTGTTTTGGTTCCATCATTTATTTTGGCAGGGGCTGGAATTTTTCCTACAGCTTGGATAAATACGTACTTTCATAAATTAGTATTTCTTATCACCTTTTAATTCTGTGCTCCCTCATCTGGGTGTTGGATTCAACGCTGAGAACGTGGGGTTCCGAGCTGCTTCTCCACTGCCCCAGTCGATGATGGGCAGGGGTGGCAGAGCTGCCATTATTTAGTATTCCCAGCACTCCCAGTTATAATATTCTGCTTTCTCTCAAATGACTTCATTTCATGTGAGAACGTGGCTATTGTAATGGAGACCTTTTTTTTCCCCTTTTTTGTGTTTTTTTTTGGACCATAGCAGATATTAGACCCTCCTTATTGATCCTTCTCCATGTGCTCCTACTCTTCTTGTTTCCTGACTCACAGGCAGCCTTAGATCTAGGACAGAACTTTCCCCTCAGCAGTCTGTTTAGGGTTTGGGGTTTTTTTAAGTAGTCTCTGTGAGGATGTTGTCAAAGGCCAGAATACAGTAATCATTCTGTTCTGGTTTTATGCACAACTGTAGGGTTGGGAAGCTGAGGGAAGATACATGTCCAGGGGCTGCATGAAAGAGTCAGGGGTGGAAATACTAGTGTTTGTGTAAGTGTTGAGGCCATCAGAAGTTTCCTGATCTGATCAAGCTCCTGAACTACACCTGAGCTTTCACAGAATCCTGACAACGTGTGCACTGGTGCCTCATTTCAAACTGGGAATTTTCAAGGTTTACCAGTGGGTTCAAACATCTTTGCCTAAAAGCTGAGGAAGAGACTGGCAGAAAAGGACCTGGGGGTGCTGGGTGACAAGGGGCTGAACACGAGCCAGCAGTGTGCCCAGGTGGCCAAGAAGGCCAAGGGCATCCTGGCTTGCATAAAGAATAGTGTGACCAGCAGAAGCAGGGAGGTGATTGTCCCCCTGTGCTCAGCACTGGTGAGGCCACACCTTGAGTCTGGTGTCCAGTTCTGGGCACCTCAGCACAAGAGAGATCTGGAGGTGCTGGAGCGAGTGCAGAGGAGGGACACGGAGCTGGTGAGAGGCCTGGAGAATAAGGCTTATGAGGATGGATTGAGGGAGTTGGGATTGTTTAGTTTGAGGAAGAGGAGGCTGAGGGGAGACCTCATCCCTCTCTACAACTGCTTGAAAGGGCATTGCAGAGAGGTTGGTGCTGGTCTCTTCTCAGGGGCAATGAGCGATAGAAGGAGAGGGAATGGCTGCAAGCTGCAGCAGGGTAGGGTTAGGCTGGCCATGAGGAAAAAGTTTTTCCCAGAGAGAGTGGTCAGTCAGTGGAATCAGCTGCCCAGGGAGGGGGTGGAGTCCCCATCCCTGACTGTGTTTCAGAGTAGATTGGATGTGGTGTTGAGGGATCTGGTGTAGGGGAGAACTTGTAGAGTGGGGCTGATGGTTGGACTTGATGATCCCAGTCTCTCTTCCAACCTGGATGATTCTATGATTCTATGACTGTGTTCTATCCTATTTTAGTCACTCCTTGTGCACCAAGCCCCCTGTACATATAGCGCTTCTCAGAGCTGTAGCAGGAGGATGGGCTCTGCTGCTGCAAGGCTGTTTAGAATCAGGATTGTTCTCTTTTGTAAGGCACAGGCAGAAGGTATTTTTAGTCGTCTCTAACTGCTTAGATGTGTAAAAGAACTCATACGGTGCTGCTGGCATGTGGAGCATTTTGAGATGCTGAATGAATTAAGTGAGAATTGCAGGTGTGTGTCACCCTGAATGGAGCGCAGATGACTCAATTCATCCCAGATTCCCACCCGGCTTTGCTCGAGGATGGCAGTACCCAAGGATCCCTTGATCCCCAGGCACCGCTGGACCTGGACCTGCTGAAGTCTCCTTGACTGAAGTGCACTGAACTTGGAGACTGTACAGGCAAGAACACAGCTTACTTTAGTTTGAGGAAGAGGAGGCTGAGGGGAGACCTCATCCCTCTCTCCAACTGCTTGAAAGGGCATTGCAGAGAGGTTGGTGCTGGTCTCTTCTCACGGGCAATGAGCGATAGAAGGAGAGGGAATGGCTGCAAGCTGCAGCAGGGGAGGGTTAGGCTGGCCATGAGGAAAAAGTTTTTCCCAGAGAGAGTGGTCAGTCAGTGGAATCAGCTGCCCAGGGAGGGGGGGGAGTCCCCATCCCTGACTGTGTTTCAGAGTAGATTAGATGTGGTGTTGAGGGATCTGGTGTAGGGGAGAACTTGTAGAGTAGGGCTGATGGTTGGACTGGATGATCCCAAGGGTCTCTTCCAACCTAAATGATTCTATGATTCTATGATTCTACTTAAATACAGAGCCAAATCCTCAAGTCTTTGTTTTTCTCAACTGGGTTCCCAACTATCCTGACTCAGTATCTAAAGGAATCAGGTTGGATTAAGTGGTTCCTCGTTCATTGATCTGTTGTTGATTCTTCAGTTTCTCCACTTGGACGGGTGTCGTGGAAATCTACTGAAATGAACTGAAGAGTTCCCTGTAGTTCCTTGCTGTGAAATTCAAAGTGCTGTGTTGCAGTATATGGTAATTGGATTAGGAAGCCAAAGCAAATGCAATAAAATCAACAGGCCAATCAAGCCATCCCTGAAAAATCCCAAGGAGAAGCAGCAAGGGATTGATAAGTTTGTGTCACGTTTGCCTGGTTTTATTTATTTATTTTCCCTTTAGCCTCTTAACAAGAACAAACTCTCCTTAGCACTAGGGCTTCACAGCTTTGTCTGACTCCTTTTAAGACACCTTTCATCCTAAGTCTAAGTTACCCTAAATACAAAAGAGAAAACACAGAATAGACAATGTAGTTTTACCAGTTTATCTGAAGAAAAAAGAGAAGAGAAGCTCCAGTGAGATCAGGATTTTTACAGGAGCGGGAACTCCCTGTAGCAAACAGGGACATCTCTCCAGCTCCAACTGCTCAGTCAAGGCTTTGTTCTCTCTAAAGAGCTTGATAAATGACAACTTGACTTGTCATTTATCAAACAATAACTTTCAAGTAAGCTTTTTTGTGAATGTTGGCTGATAAAACTACAAATATTTGAGTGTACCTGGGACACTAACACTGACCAGGAGCTTTCTGCGTGGTATGTCCCTTGTGAGATTGGAAAACCTTTCTGCTTCTCCCTCTGAAGCCTCTGTGACATCCTCTGTCTCGTGAGTTTGGGGTTTTGATGAACTTGCTGAGGAGAGCAGCGTGTTACTGCCACCAGCTAATATACTGCTTTCATATAGTGGGGCTCAGGTGGTGCTGAAGATGGTGAGAGAAAGCTGGGGAGGGGCTCTGGGTGAGGGAGGGGAGCCCTAGGACAAGGGGGAAGGGTTTGACCCTGAAAGAGGGGAGATGGAGCTGAGATGTGGGGAAGAAGCTCTTTGGTGTGAGGGTGGTGAGAGCCTGGCCCAGGTTGCCCTGAGAAGCTGTGGCTGCCCCATCCCTGGAGGGGTTCAAGGCCAGGTTGGAGGGGGCTTGGAGCAGCCTGGTGTGGTGGGAGGTGTCCCTGCCCAGGGCAGGGGGTGGCAGTTGATGGGAATTAATGGCCTCTCCCACCCAAACCATTCTATGTTTCTGTGACCTGGAGCTGGTCCATACGCAGGGAGCTCAACACCAAACAAAGAGCCGTGGCTGGGAGTGATGGACCTGCCATCCACGCGCTTCCAGTGCTCCTTCCCCCGTTACAAGCTCCCTGCAAGTTCTCTTTTATCAGCCCCAGGTGGAAGATGGTTGCTCTCTGGTGTGTGTGTCCCTGTGTCTCAGTACTGACGAGGCTTTCCAGAAAGCAGTGGGGACTTTCACTGCTTGGGTAAAATAGCCCCAGCTTCCCATAAACTTTGTAATTGGCTTTTATTGATAGTTTCCCATCATTTCCTCAGTCGCTGTCTGAAGTGGTGTACAGCAACACTCAGCATCAGCACTTACGGCAGTTAAGAAGATTGATTAACATTCATAAGAAAAGAAGAGGAGCTTAAAATAAGAAGTAAAGCAAATGCTTAATCCTTTGGCCGAGATGGCTTTTGGCATGGAAGGTAGAAACACGTTATCTTCTCTAAAAACAGAACACCCCCCATCTGCCTTCCAACAGAGAAGCACATTTCCAGCCAGAAAACTGCTCTGTCTCTTTGGGCTGGTCCCTTTGGTGTGATTTTGGCCCTTCAGGCTGTAGCAGCCCGCTGTCAGCAGGCAGATGCTGCGAGCTGCTGGTCGGTGGGAGCTGTGCTGGTGGGAGCTAGATCTCTGTGTGTGTGGTGTGTGGTGTGTGGGTCCCACCAGACCCAGGTGAAGGCAGTGGAATGGCTGCAGGATATGCCCTGAAACATCTTAGAATCATAGAATCATAGAATCATTCAGGTTGGAAGAGACCCCTGGGATCATCCAGTCCAACCATCAGCCCTACTCTACAAGTTCTCNCAGCACCTCCAGATCTCTCTTGTGCTGAGGTGCCCAGAACTGGACACCAGACTCAAGGGGTGGCCTCCCCAGTGCTGAGCACAGGGGGACAATCACCTCCCTGCTTCTGCTGGTCACACTATTCTTTATGCAAGCCAGGATGCCCTTGGCCTTCTTGGCCACCTGGGCACACTGCTGGCTCATGTTCAGCCCCTTGTCACCCAGCACCCCCAGGTCCTTTTCTGCCAGGCAGCTCCAGCCACACTGCCCCAAGCCTGTAGCCATCCATGGGGTTGGTGTGGCCCAAGGGCAGGACCTGGCACTTGGCCTCGTTGAAGGCCATGCCATTAACATTGGCCCATGGATCCAGTCTATCCCAGTCCCTCTGTAGAGCATCCCTGCCCTCAAGCAGATCAACACTCAATCTTGCAGGGAATTTTTGGAATTTGCTTTCCTCGGTAACTCTGCACCAGTGGAAGCCACAATTAGAGTTGCCTGGAGTTATGAAAACCTGAGAGCGGGCTCGGATCTGGCTGGGGAGGTGGGGGAAACCTACTCCTCTTCATCAGACACGCTCTGGAAGGCCGTAGCTATGGTTCCGAGCTCCCCACGGCTCAGCTTCTTGCAGCAGGAGGAAGGAGCAATTTCACAACTAGATAAATATAGAGGATACCTACAAATGTAGCCCAGTTACCTCTCGCATTGTAGGTGCTTTAAACCAAGAGAAAGTGACAATGAAGTCTTCACACTCTCTTTAATTATAGCAGCCTTTATATAACAGTGTCAGATAAATGTGTTTTAGAATGGGTGGCACCTCACTTCCTCCAGAAGAACTGTCAAATTAGACCCTACCAGACTAATTTATTACTTGAAATCCAAAGAATTAAAGGGTGCCATCCAGTAGGCTCTTCAAATAAAACCCTTAAATGCACAGACTCTTCTCTGCCACGGCATATCCCAAACAGCACAACACTTCTTTCTTTTGAAATAGAAACACATCCTTAATACTTATTCTTCTGATAGCTTCAAGGACCGCCAGTTACCACCAGTGTCATCCAGTTCTCATTGCTTGTGCAAGGCTGGAAAACAGAGTCAGTGGGGAGCTCAAGAGGTCGTCTCATTTGTACCTTCACCCCAAGGCAGAAGCTGTTGTTACCAAACCAGATGCTTATCTAATCCCCATGAGACAACAGAGGTGGAGAGAGAGAGAGAGGGAAAGAAATTGCTTTGGAGGGAGAAGAGGTAAGCAGTTGGGCTATGCCAAATGACTTAGAAGAGTGAGGAACTGGACTCCTTCCAACCGATGGAAGCAAGTTCTGCCTTAGGTGGACTGCTGGAGAATGCTGACAGGCCTTTTCCTTTACATTAACGAAATACATACTTGGGCTGTTTTGCTGATTTCAACAAGAGCAGCATTAGATGGAGGAGAGCAATTTTCTCCAACTGGTTCCAGAATTCAGGCAAAGGAAGATCAAAACCAATGCTTATGTTTCATGTGAAGTCTGCAGGCTTCGGAGCCTTCTGTGTGCTTAAAGCTGCTGGAAGGAGAGGGTTCATATTCAAATGTGCTATTAATGTAACCACTAATGCTTTTTGTTAATATCACAGAATGCTCTGGAGTTGGAAGGGACCTCTGGAGATCATCTCCTCCAACCCCCTGCCACAGCAGGTCCACCCAGAGCAGGTCCCACAGGAATGTGTCCAGGTGGGGTTTGAATGTCTCCAGAGAAGGAGACTCCACCACCTCTCTGGGCAGCCTCTGCCAGGGCTCTGACACCCTCAAAGTGAAGAAGTTCCTCCTCATGTTGAGATGGAACTTCTTATGTTCCAGTTTGTGCCCGTTCCCTCTTGTCCTGTCCCTGGGCACCACTGGAAAAAGCCTGGCCCCTTCCTCCTGACACCCACCCTTGAAGGATTTCTAAGTGTTGATCAGATCAGATCCCCCCTCAGCCTTCTCTTCTCCAGACTCAAGAGCCCCAAGTCCCTCCGCCTTTCCTCATCAGAGAGATGCTCCAGGCCCCTCATCACCTTGGTGGTCCCCTGCTGTCCCCTCTCCAGCCGTTCCCTGTCCTTTCTGGAACATATTTCTGTTGTGTCCTCACCCGCTGGAGGGATGCTGGCTCGTTGCCCCAGGCGCTGATGTTGGGAGCCCAGGGCTGGCGGGGAGGTGGGAACGGCGAAATCCCAGGTGAAAGGGAAACTGGTTGGAGTGGGCAAGAGGGAGAAGTTGCTGACTTACCTCCTGGCTTTGCGCACTGCGGTGCTGAGGCATCTCCTCCACTTGGCAATCTCGTCACTGCGCAGTCGTTCAGATAGCACTTTACTGTGTTTATGCAAATAGTTCAGTGCTCCTAAAAAGAGCCCGGCAAGTGCCGTTATTTGATTGTGTAATCATTAGATTGGGCTTTAAATAAAACTTCCTGTGGTTCCCTACAAAATTCATGCCCTGGGGGGGGGACAAAAAAAAGACCCAAAAAAAGAGTATTCCCACATTTGGATGGCTCAGAAATGACTAAATAATTGATATTCGGGAATATATGGATGCATGTCTCAAAGAGACTCCCTTTGTACTTCAGAAAGGGTTGGCTTAAATGAAAAAAAGGAGAATATGAATAATCTCTAGTGGGATCAGAGTATTGGGAGGAAGCCAAGGATTTCAGGGGGCCGTGGGTTGCTCAAAATGCTTCCGATCCCTTCTCCCACCCCTACCCTCGATAGGGTGGAATAAAGTCTTGTTTAATGTTGATGCTGGCTCAAAACCACAGCTCAGTTGTTACCGAGCCCAGTGTCTTCCATGGCCCCTGACTTCAGAAGGAATTCTTTCTTAGGAGTAATTCCTGTGCGGCTCCCATTCCTGCTCGGGAGGAGTTTTTTGTAGGTAGTGCTTGAGGGAGGTTGTAGTTAATCACTGTTATTTGCTCTTGCTTTATGCAGAATTTCTCTAGGTTGCCTTTATTTGAGGCCAGAAGAAAAATGTTGTCAGTCTGTGTTATATCCCCAGCAACTCGGTGGTCATGAGCCACCTTGGAAATCTCTTCCCAAATGCTACTGTTATCTTAGGAAGCCACATGGAAACAGCAGCTATAGGTAGTGCTGTCTTAAGGTATATCTATATAGAGATATATCTATCTATCTCCACAGTATGTATTTGCTTCAGTGATGGGGCAGCCTGGTTTTTGACAGCTGTGTTGGGCTGGTCTTATAGAACATGGATTGTTTCTGTGGGGTTTTGTTTGGCCTTCAACGAGGCCAAGTGCCAGGTCCTGTCCTTGGGCCACACCAACCCCATGGATGGCTACAGGCTTGGGGCAGTGTGGCTGGAGCTGCCTGGCAGAAAAGGACCTGGGGGTGCTGGGTGACAAGGGGCTGAACATGAGCCAGCAGAGTGCCCAGGTGGCCAAGAAGGCCAAGGGCATCCTGGCTTGCATAAAGAATAGTGTGACCAGCAGAAGCAGGGAGGTGATTTTCCCCCTGTGCTCAGCACTGGGGAGGCCACCCCTTGAGTCTGGTGTCCAGTTCTGGGCACCTCAACACAAGAGAGANATCTGGTGTAGGGGAGAACTTGTAGAGTAGGGCTGATGGTTGGACTGGATGATCCCAAGGGTCTCTTCCAACCTAAATGATTCTGTGATTCTATGAAAATATCCTGGTGGAACAGGAGGCTGGATGGAGCTGGGGAACAGGGAGCGAGGAGGCTCTGCCAAGCCGGGGGAATGCACGGGCTAAGGAAGGTAACTCAGAATGTATCCCAGTGACAAACTGGCACTATTCCACTGGCACCTTCATATCTCTCTTGTGCTGAGGTGCCCAGAACTGGACACCAGACTCAAGGGGTGGCCTCCCCAGTGCTGAGCACAGGGGGACAATCACCTCCCTGCTTCTGCTGGTCACACTATTCTTTATGCAAGCCAGGATGCCCTTGGGCTCCTTGGCCACCTGGGCACACTGCTGGCTCACGGTCAGCCGCCCATCGAGCCTTCATTACTTTCCAGACGACCTCTTCCTCTCTCCCTCAGAGTGCTACCCCGGTTGCTTTGCGTCACGTCATGATTCCCTCATCATATTCAACAGGGTTTTTCTATTCTATAGAGGGTTTTTGCATGTTCTGCACGTACCTGGGAAAATAAAAACCTCTCATAAATACAAGGTTTTCTATATTTATTCGTCTCTTTAGTAATTTTCCCCAACTACGACTACGAGACCGGGCGCCAGGGGGTTGTGCAACTGTCCCGAATGTTTAGATCTTTTTCAAGTACAATCCCTGTTTTATGAGCTGTGTGTATTTTTGTAGCATCTTTTAGGAGCCTTTCAGGTTGAGTCATTAGATGGATATATATTTAATAACCTCTGTGTCTTAAAAGGACAATGTGAAATGTAAGTACTGGGAATCAAATAGCGATTCCCCTGGCTTCTGAATTAAATTATTTCATTACAAATTCATGTGAAGCTCAGACACTTTTTTCTTCTGGTGGTTTCATGGCCTTTTTTGTTTATATTTTGAGCTGACAAACGATTCTGGTGTTGCACTTGGAAATTCCTTCTCCTTTTAAATTTGAATAGTCCCCCACCCCCACCAACCATGTATTTGTTTCTCTAAGTTTGTAACATCAAGGTGGGGAGAGGAAGGGGCCTGCTCTCTAGCACAGGCCCTAAAAATCGGTCCATTCATTCCTGAATGGGGGGTTTAATGGGAATTTTAAAGGCAATTTTAGAAGCTGAAATACCTCTCCACCTGAACAGCCTTGCTCGAACCACCATGAAGTGTCCTAAAACACACTGGCTGTGTTCTCCCCAATGGCAGCTTCACCTCTAGTGCCGATGCAACTGGAAGGGTAACCCCAAGGTTATCTCTGGAAAGCCACCAGAGATTCATTATTAATTAACTGCTACTTGTGTTTTGTTGGTTGGGTTAACATCAGCACCGAGCTCGTTGGAGGGGGCTAGAGGTGAAGTTGCCATTCCTTGGAAGGTCTCGTAGTCTGAAAACCTGTACCTGAAAAAAACACCACTTCAAGAGACCTAAACTTTAACCATGAGATTCTTCTCTTTGTTGAATCATGAGATTCTTCTCTTGATGGAACCATGAGATTGTTCCCTTGATGGAACCATGAGATTGTTCCCTTGATGGAACCATTAGATTCTTCTCTTTGTTGAATCATGAGATTCTTCTCTTGATGGAACCATGAGATTCTTCTCTTTGTTGAATCATGAGATTCTTCTCTTGATGGAACCATGAGATTCTTCTCTTTGTTGAATCATGAGATTCTTCTCTTGATGGAACCATGAGATTCTTCCCTTGATGGAACCATGAGATTCTTCTCTTGATGGAACCATGAGATTCTTCTCTTGATGGAACCATGAGATTCTTCTCTTTGTTGAATCATGAGATTCTTCTCTTGATGGAACCATGAGGTATGTCCCTTGATGGAACCATGAGATTCTTCCCTTGATGGAACCATGAGATTCTTCCTGTGATGGAACCATGACATTCTTCTCTTGGTCACCAGTGGGACCGTGCTTGCTCTATATGTAGATACACAAGCACCTGCAAACCAGGGGGTGATATGGACAGAAGCGAAGAATGCACCAGGAACACGGGGAGAATGGTAAATTGTGAGTAAGACGTACCATAACTTTGTGGAGTCTCTGATGAAATTTGTAAGGGATTGTGAATACAGGGAGAGTAACGCTGTTGGCCTTGCTTCAGCTGTCTGCTGGACACGTCCCAGATGACGAGTGGTGACTTTGCCCGAGCCTTTGGGAGGAAACAGGAGAGGAACCAAATGGAGAAGACAGATAGGAAGCGTTTATGGAGATGTGGGGTCTGAGCGCACCGAAGCCGAGACTTAAAACGTTTGTTTTAATAAGGGTGGGAAGTAAATCGTGAATTGATTCCCTGTGATTATATTTTTAATTACTTATTTACTATTTTTATCACATAGGGCTACCGGCTGGTGTTCCGCTTGCTCACCACGAGTGGTGACGTTCTGGGAAGGCCGCTGAGGCGTTCGGTGCTGAAGGGTATGAGGTGGGCAGGCAAAAGACACGGAAGCGAAGGGCTGGCTTTGCCATTTACTGGCTGCGTGACGGGCTCTGGTGGTTAATTACCTTCTCTGGAGGTGGTTCCTTCAGCCGCGGGAGGACGGCGGCCGGTCCCGTGGGCACCCCCTGCGGCACGGCCTGCGTGGGCGGTGGGTGCTCCACAGGGACAAGCAGTTATCCCAGAGGTGGAACCGGAAACTTCACCATTAGAGCTTCAGCAGGACCCGTTTTAGAAATTGTTTTCTTCATTTAGTTGTGATTAAGGCCCAGACTCCTATTATTTTAATTCTCAGTGTTTAGGGATGAGTTTATTTCCAGACCTTGGAGGGGTAGGGGGTATGTGTGTGTGTGTGTGTGTGTGTGTGTATGTGTGTATGTGTGTTTCTCCTCAGAAACAACCCGCTGCTCTCTGGGATCTTGAAGAACTGAGGCTGAGGCAAAGAAAGAAATAAACGCCCCTGTTATTTGCCTCCCTTCGCCTCTCTCCCGGGGCACCTCAGCTGGAGCCGGCCCCGCCGCCGTCA
>VZTM01038494.1:0-27378 GCA_013400555.1 Jacana jacana | reverse complement strand
GGGGGGGGGGGGGTTGTGTTTTCTCCCGCTGGCTGCTTGCAGGCTGCCCGTGCCAAGCGTGTCGGAGCGTGTCGGTTCCTTCGGGGATGCCTTTTCGGATCCAACTGGATGTTTCTGTGAACCAGGGGTTTGCAAGGCAAAGCGTGGATTCTCGGGAGCTCCTCTCCATCCCGGGTCTGCCTTGTGCTGCTGTGATGTCTTTTGGTGTTGGCATAAATACGCTCTTCAGATGACAACTTAAAAGTACAGTAGCGTGGCTGAGAAGGGAAACTTGCTGTATGTCTTCTCTGTAAAAGCCAGGTCCTGGAAGTTAAACATCAGGAGGATGGAGCCAGGCTCTTCTCAGTGATGCCCAGTGACAGGACAAGGGGCAGTGGGTGCAAGCTGGAACAGAGGAGATTCCACTTCAATATGAGGAAAAACTTCTTCAGGGTGAGGGTGAGGGAACCCTGGCAGGGGCTGCCCAGGGAGGTGGTGGAGTCTCCTTCTCTGGAGACATTCAAACCCCTCCTGGAGGCGTTCCTGTGTGACCTGCTCTGGGTGGTCCTGCTCTGGCAGTGGGATTGGACTGGAGGAGCTTTCAAGGTCCCTTCCAATCCCTGAGATTCTGTGATTCTGAGATGCTAAACTCCAGGAATTTCAGTAAAGTCCCACCAATTTCTTCCAAAAATGTTATCTGGGAGAAGCAGTTTAAGCAGTTCAAATGTGAGCAGGAGACCAGAGACCTACCTGTTACACAAGCCTCTGTGTTAGGATTTGTGCTGTAGGGATTGTGTTAGTAACAGGAGAGAGGAACCTGGTCTGAAACAGCCTGCCTGGAAGGACTGGGATGAAACAGGCATTGTCAGGTTCCTTACTGCTCTTGACCAGTTCACGCTCGCGCTGCTGACAGCTTTCCTCATTTTAGAGTCTCTCAGTACTTGAGAATGTTTTTGATAGACTTAGCCTGGAATCGTGGGAATATGTAAGAATCTCAGCTTTCATTAATAAAAAAAACCCAACAAACCAGACCAGAACCACCACCAAACCTTAAAACCAATCCGGATCTCAGAGGCTTTAAACCCCAGAGGCTCAGACACGAAGCAGACCAAAGTCCCCGAGCGTTGCTTTGCTTTATGCTGCTGAACCTCTTGCTTAAAACCTTGTTCTTTACTGTCATGCTGAATTCTGACTCCTGAGCTGAGGGTGCCTGCTGAGACAATGCCCTGGCAAACAGGCAGTGTGCTGGGTCATGGGAGTACGGCTCTCAAGCCCAAGGGAGCCGGCGTAAGAGAAGGAATACAGTGAGAAAGGAGCGGAGGGTGGAATACCGGTTCCCTGTGGTTAAAGAGAAAATCACCCTGAGCGTGGACAGATTAAAGAAGAGGCCTCTGTTCTTGTGGGGTTTAGGACCTGGGAGGGCTTAGCCCAGATGTTGTGCTGGAGTGAGCTGAAGGAGCTGTGAGCTTGTATACTCTACGTGCTCTTTCATCCCCCGAGGCGCAGGGAGATGCGATCGAGGACTTGTGCTGCTTGCAGGGCTTCTAGCATAAAATAAACCACATCAGGATGAGTCATTCTAGTACAGGAGCGTCTTCCTAAAGCAGGCATTTGCCCTCCTAAAGCCCATACAGCCTGACAGTCCTGGCAAGAAGGAAGAGCTAAGGAATTAGTGCATTTTTTACCCCAGTTCTCCTTATTTTCCACACGGGCTGCGTTCACTCCGTGTTGTCTCTGAGGGAAGTCCTGGTGCGTGTCCAAAGCAGCAGAAAGCCCTTACAAACCTGGTGGACTTAGTGGTGTTGACTCAGAAGGTCTGTCTCAGCCTCTGACTCAGAAGGTGGCTGCTCCAGAGCTTCAGGTGCTCTCCCAGGCAGGATTTGTGCCGAGATGGGGTAGGAGCTAAAGCTGTGCCTAGATCTACTGACTGGTAGGGCCAAAAGGAAAGTCCACTTGACCCTCTTTTCTCAGGGTTTGGGCTGGGTTTATCAGGGGGAATCTGTTCCTCATGGGTGAAAGCAGGGAGAGGAGCAGCAGTGGTGATCAAGGGTTAACCTTTGTTGATCTTCACTGTACTGAAGGGGATGTTTCTGAGTGCCTCCCAGCTGCTTCCAGCCACCACTGGTGTTGCAGTTAGAAATCAGCTGAACAGAACAGCATGGGGACTTCAAATATCCACGGGGACTTTGTTTCAGTAATAAAGCTGCACCCAGGACAAGTCCTGCTTGTACACCCCCAAATTTAACCTGCACTGGGGAGAAAGGGGAACCATGGGTGCATGGCACTGGCACAGAGTAAACAGGCTCACTTGTGGAAAGGTACTGTAAAATTATGGAATCACAGAATGGTTAGAGTTGGAAGGGACCCTAAAGATCATCCAGTCCCAACCCCCTGCCCTGGGCAGGGTCACCTCCCACCAGTCCAAGTTGATCCAAGCCCCCTCCAGCCTGGCCTTGAACCCCTCCAGGGATGGGGCAGCCACAGCTTCTCGGGGCGACCTGTTCTACTGTCTCACCACCCTCACAGCAAAGAAGTTCCTAGTAATATTTAATCTAAATCTCCCCTTTTTCAGTGTAAAACCATTACCCCTTGTGCTATTGCTGCACTCCCTCATAGAGAGCCCCTCCCCATCTCTAGGATCATCTAGGATCTGCGGTCAGGTTTGGGACCTTGTGCCCAGGCAGTTGTGCCCAGGAGGGGGAAGTTGCCTGCTCTGCCCATCTCCAGGTGGCAGGCACTGGGGAAATGGAGCCTTTCAAGAGAGGGCAGCTGAGGTACGTGCTGAATTTGTAGGTAGTCTCTGCTGGTAGATAATTCACAGATGAAGTGATCAGAGAAAACTCTAGGAGAAGCGTGCAGGTGAAATTTTCCTGTTAAAGCCGGGAACAAACATGACAGTTTTTAACAGGGAACAGATACATAGGCAATTTCTGTAATTGAGCTGTTGTTATAGTGTGTTTGTATGTGTGCATTTATATAAAATATGTGCAAAAATACATATTTTTATTTATGTGTATATAAAGAAATGGGTTGAGAGCGTGCATGGATATTACAATCTGTTACCAGCTGCGATGATTAATGTGAAGTAGATGCTGCAGTAACCAGTGTGAGGCTTTTTGGAGGAGGAAAATTACACCATTGAAGCTGAAAAAAAACCCTAGCAGGGACTGGAGACAAGAAGTAGTTGCCACGTTGAAGAGAAGAGGTGCAGAGCTATGGAAGCAGAGAACTTCTGCGGGCACGGGTGCCCTCGTAACGAGCACAGAAGGTGCAGGCTTTCAGGTGATGGAAGGTGCGTGACCCTGGAGAGGAACAGCTTCCCAGTGAACGTTTTTGCCTTGTTTATTGCCCTTGCCTGGCATTTTGGGGGCTTTTTGGGTTTTTTTTAGTGCTTTGGGTAGTCCTAAACAGGGTCACCCCTATGGGAATGAAAGCTTGTTTGCCTTGAGGGGAAGTATGTCTCCTATTCTTGATAAGAAGTGAATAGGACATAAACCCCATCAGCACAGAGGTGAGGTCCATTGGGAAAGCAAATAATGCTGGTTTACTGTCACAGTTGTGAGCTAGCAGGTGTGTGTCTGGTTTTGGTGGGGAAAGATATGAATTCTGCTTGCTTTTGTCACGCCAGAATTTCTGGTATCAGTAAAGACTCCCATCTCTTTGAGAAACAAACTTCAATGGAAACCTTCCCATGTGAAATTGCATTTTGTGTAAAATTAAATTTTCCATTACAACAGCATTTCATTGAAAAATTCTCTCCAGGGGTTTGCAAACAAGTACCTTCTACTGCAGAGTCCAGCAAGTGATCACGAATGACACCAGTCATCCTCCCCCTCTGCTCTGCCCTGGGGAGGCCCCATCTGGAGCACTGGGACCAGTTCTGGGCTCCCCAGTTCCAGAAGGACAGGGAACTGCTGGAGAGGGGACAGCAGAGGAGCACCAAGATGATGAGGGGTCTGGAGCATCTCTCTGATGAGGAAAGGCTGAGGGACTTGGGTCTGTTTAGTCTGGAGAAGAGAAGGCTGAGGGGGATCTGAGCAACACCTAGAAATCCTTCAAGGGTGGGTGTCAGGAGGATGGGGCCAGGCTTTTTCCAGTGGTGCCCAGGGACAGGACAAGAGGGGATGGCCACAAACTGGAACTTAAGAAGTTCCATCTCAACCTGAGGAGGAACTTTTTTACTGTGAGGGTGTCAGAGCCCTGGCAGAGGCTGCCCAGAGAGGTGGTGGAGTCTCCTTCTCTGGAGACATTCCAGCCCTGCCTGGACACGTTCCTGTGGGACCTGCTGTGGGTGGACCTGCTGTGGCAGGGGGTTGGAGGAGATGATCTCCAGAGGTCCCTTCCAACTCCATGTCATTCTGTGATCAGTGTCACCCACTTTGCACCTGAGGAACCATCTGACTGGTCACTTTCACATTGTTTGTTGATACTTATACCTCCAAAGCACTCCTTTCAGCCCAACACCTGGGCGAGCCAAGTGGCTTTTCCTCACTTCTCACAGGGTGAAGTTTGACACTTGTCAGCACAGAAGAGGCTTTATCTCTCGCACTTGACTGGGTTATCAGGGCTGTTGGAGATAGCTGCCTTTGGATGGGCACTTGGTTTGGTGTCAGGAGAGAGAGCAAAGAGGAGTGGGGGGGGGCCTGGCAAGGGATTAGCAGGGGGAGGAAGCCCCTCTTGCATGGCTGTGGTGGTGGTGAGGGTGCCACGTGGTGTCACTGCTCAGCGGGAGGTGGTGGCAGCCTACAGCACTCCCTCCACCTGCCCTTCTGCTTAATGCCAGCATTTACCATTCAGGTCATCATCTCTGTCCCTGTATGCAAGGCATTTAAGGTGGTGTTTAATGTATGCCTTCGTCTTCCGCTGTCTTTCTGGGAGGGATGCTCATATTGAAATACTGGATCTGTGTGTGGTACCTCTCTGATCTCTGAAGGAGGAGGAAGGGTGGTCTTTGCTTGCCCTGTACATATCTGTTCATAGAATCACAGAACGGTTTGGGCTGGGGAGGACCTTAATGCCCACCCAGTGCCACCCCCTGCCCTGGGCAGGGACACCTCCCACCACACCAGGTCGCCCCAAGCCCCCTCCAACCTGGCCTTGAACCCCTCCAGGGATGGGGCAGCCACAGCTTCTCTGTTCCACAGTCTCACCCCGCTCCCAGTAAAGAAGTTCTTCCCCACATCTCAGCTCCATCTCCCCTCTTTCAGTGTCAAACCCTTCCCCCTCGTCCTGGGGCTCCCCTCCCTCCTCAGGGGTCGCTTCCCAGCTTTCCTGGAGCCCCTTGAGGGACTGGAAGGAGCTCTAAGGTCTCCCCGGAGGAGATGGTCAGTGTTGGTGTTCTGAGGTCACTGTGCTCCACTCCCTTTCTCCAGTTGGGTGACATTGCTCCTCACACCAGTTCCTCCTTATGTTGCTGGTGTCCTTTTTTCTCTTGGCAACTGAGAGAAGTAGAAAAACACGATTATAGAAACCCAAACCTTGGTAGGGAAGGTCATATTCAAGTATTGGTTGGATTTCTGTGCGGTCCCTCTCTGAAGGAGAAGGGAAGGTGGTCTTTGCTGGCTCTCTACATCTCCTCCTCTGCTGCAGGCTGAGAATACACTACAACCCTCTCTCTGTGCCGTCCCAGAGCCGGTGGCTGCGCTGGGTTTGGTGATACCCAAGTCGTTTCATAGGAGTCTTTGGGGAACTCGTAGCTGAGGCCGAACAGAAGGCTTCATACAGCTGTCAAATAAGAACTGGGGCTTTTGGTGGGGTCAGAAGGTGTCAGTGGTTATTGGGTGTGTCATCTCCACAGATCCCTTCTGAAACCCCCCAGCTGAGGAGTGGAACTCGGGTCTGACTGCCGTGTTCTAGGGCTTGGTGGGTTCTGCAGGCAGGGATGAAGGCTGTGAGTGCGGGTCAGTGGATTGGTCTGTTTCCCAGTGGGATTCTCTGGTGGTGGAAGCCTGGTGAGACATACTGGTCTTCCTTTCCCAGTTTGAATTAGTTAAGTTTTCTCGTGTTTAATCCAAAAAGGATGAATAATGTCAGGACCTACTCCTTCAGCATCGCTGGAGGGACTTTGTTCCAGCCTGACTCCTACCAGTTATAGACTGGCTGTTTGTTTGTGTAGGGTTGTGAGTTTCCAGTGTGCACTGAAGTAAGTCTTGCCTGAGAAGGGACTTGATAATTTCTGATAAAAAGAGATTCTCTTCTGCCTGCTAAGTCTTCTGAATTCTCATTGAGGTTTGGCTTTTCCACCTTCAAAGCGTTTGTGTGGTTTTGACAGTTTCCAATCTCTTTTATTGTTTCCATTAGTTCTGAATAGATTCCCTTGACTAATGAATCATCATCTGCCTGACGTTTTTCTTTTGCATGAAGAGCTGTCTGCCAGGGCTTGGAGAGTTAGCTTGTGTTCTGCTTTGGGCTTTGCTTCCATGGTTTTGCTTAGGGTTTTCCTACTGAAATGTCTAAAGTCCTTGTTCAACCACGACATCAGCTGTTCTTGCCACGTCGAACGGCTTGGGCTCACGTGAGAGTGGTTTTCTACCTGACTCAGATCTTCTGTTTGGTGGATGCAGTGTTGTGATTTCACAGTATGGTAGACAAATAAAGCTTTCTCTAAGAACCATAAATAGTTTTTATAAATCACTACCTGCTGCTTCCAGAGGTGCTTTTTTCTAGCAAAGTACATTAGAGTGTAAAAAAACCCCACCAAACTTCACATTATCTAAACAAAAGCAGCATCATGAAGAACAGCAAACAGCCCGTGTTTTCCATCTCTCAGAATGGTTGGGAATGGAAGGGACCTTAAAGCCCATCTCATTCCACCCCCTGCCCTGGGCAGGGACACCTCCCACCACACCAGGTTGCTCCAAGCCCCCTCCAACCTGGCCTTGAACCCCTCCAGGGATGGGGCAGCCACAGCTTCTCTGGGCAACCTGGGCCAGGCTCTCACCACCCTCACACCAAAGAACTTCTTCCCCACATCTCAGCTCCATCTCCCCTCTTTCAGTGTCAGACCCTTCCCCCTCATTCTAGGGCTCCCTTCCCTCATCCAGAGTCCCTCCCCAAGGGAAGTAAGAACTCACCTGATTGGGATTGTGTGTTTTGTGATACTCATTCAGATGAAGGACTGAGGTGTGTAATTAACTATGGCTTTGCTCCTGCTTTTGGATTCCTCCTGGTGACCTCTTGGATGACAAGAGCTTCTCACAAACGTGCTGATCCTGGATCGCGGGTGGCTTGAAAATGTTCCCAGTGTTTAGGAAGTGCTGGTGCCGCTGGGAAGCGTAAACTGCTCTCCCTGGGCTCAAGGGCATCTGGGGCAGGAACGTGGCTCTTGGTGCTGAAGGAGCACATCATAGGCATAATAAATAACACGGGGAGAAGCTTAACCCAGGATCTGTGGATGTCCTGGCTTGCTTCCCTATCTCCCTGAAACACGTCCTGTTTGTCAGATAGTGAGCTCTTAGATGGATCTCATTGAGTACGTGCTTACAGAGGGAGCAGAGCCTGGTTTTGAAAATCAGCAACTTGCACAAAAGCAGATTACTTTTCAAACAGGACAGGCCTGACGACTGCTTGTGGTCATTTGGAAGCCAGTAATGAATTCCAAAGTGTCCTTCAGCTGGCTGAATGCTGAGTTCTGGAGGCATCATGGGGGGGGGGGGGGTCAAGATTCACTTTCAAACTTCTGCCCGATCCCGGTTTGTATTTTTTCCATGGGGTTTTGCTGCTGATTTTCCTGCCAAGAGTGAACTGGTTTTGGTTCTTGAGTGTCTCATTTTGCTGTCTCCTTTCCCTCTTCCCATGTCTTCAACATGTACTTAATGTTCTTGTGTGGTACCTTTGTGCTCTGTGTGGAGCACGGCCAGGAGACGCACAGCCCGTTCACAGCCACGGGCTTGGCTTCGCCCAGGTGGTCTCCCTCTTTCAGGAGAAGCCCATGGCTGGTGGGCATCTTGGTTCTCTTCACTCGTGACATCTTTCAGGTCAGGGGTTTGTGCTTGCCCGGTGAATTTAGCTGCCTGCCAGTCACTCCTGGTGTGGTGTCGTTTCTGTATGAAACTCATCAGGAGTGGGGCTTAGAGGGAGCTTTTCACTGTTGGAGAAAAGAAAAAGAACTCTGGGGCTGGTTTGCACCCATCTTTCCCTGTGTGGCTTGGGCATCAGAAGGGATATCTCCTCTGGGAAATGGTAGCAGAGACCAGTTTTTGAAACCCAAGAGGAGGTGTGGACAGCTGGGCGGCTGGCAGGCTGGTTTAGCACATGCCCAATAACTCTGGGGCCTCCTCTTCCTCACTCCTGCATCTCTCCTTACCTTCCCTTCCTCTGAGGCTCTGGCTTCCCGTCACTTGGCTCAGCTCCTAACCTACTCACTTTGAACAGATGATGGGCTTGTGTCTATATATACACATACATATGTGTATATACATACATATGTATAGGGGGGAGGTCCCTTCCAACCTCAGCTCTTCTGTTACTCGGGGAAAAATGAAGGACTTTTGGAGCAGAAAAGGAGGCAAGAAGTGGGGGCAGATGTCTCCAACTGCACATTCTGATGTCTCTGCCCCGTGCCCACCTGGCTGTCCTTTCTCTGCCCCGTGGCTCCGATCAGGGAAGCTTGATTTTGGGTTTGGAGGACCACCTCGTACGTCCGGAGTCAGCCAAGCTTTCCCACCCAGCAGGAAGAGCTGGAGGGAGCCAGCGGGGCCTTGCTCCACACGTGCACAGGCCAGGCTGTAAATGTGCATTTTCTGTGTCTCTTGTCAGAAAGAGCTCCTGGTGTTTTGAGGACAGGGCTCAGGAGGAGCAGTGGTGGGGTAGAGGGTCTGCTCTGCTCCTCAGGGCTCTGAGGGCTTTAGTTTTCACAAGGGCATGAGAAAGCAAGAAAACCCCGTGGAAGGAGGACAAGGGGCTGCTCTTTGTTTTGGGGGTGGTTGTTTTTTTCCTAAAAAGGCAGGTATGATCACGGCTGTATGATCTACAGCGATGGAGCTCTTTGGGTGTGCAGTTTGGGCAGCCTGGCAGTGATTTGATTTATTACAGCGAGATGGAAGAAATGCTCCCTGTCGTCTTGCTGAGCACTGGGGTGGTGAAGTGTGTGTTTGGACGAGCTGCTAACACTCCATATAAAACTTCACAAGCCTTTCTATTTTAAGAGAATTCTGCTTATACCAAATATGTTTTCTCTGTGAGTCCTCTCTCTCTCTCTCTCGGTGGGTTTTTCCCTGCAGATCGACCCTTGGTGTCTTCTGCTGGGCTGTTTGTCCCCGGTGCAGTGACATCACACTTCAGTGATGACATCATCAGAAATAGCATGTTTTCTTGGAGAACGTGTGGCTCTCAGTGCTTACTAAGTGCTCTTGGTGTGTCTGAGCCTGGAGGTTCATGGTTTTTCTCATAGCTGTGTCCACTATGGCCATAAATGAGCCCTTTGAACCTCTCACCCCCCCAGGATGAGCTATAGGGTGAGGTGGCCGAGGCATCCACCCCAGTCCCCCTTCCTGCTCCTGCAGCGGGGTTTAACCTGAAAACCTCTGGCCTAGTAGCTCAAACTAAACTTTTTTAGTTTTGGAACTTTTAATAGAATCCTAGAATCATAGGATGGTCCAGGCCAGAAGGGACCTCTGGGGTCATCCAGTCCCACCTCCCCGCAGTCAGCAGGGACACCCCCAACTAGACCAGCTTGCCCAGGGCCTCCTCCAGCCTCCCCTTGAAGATCTCCAGGGAAGGGGCCTCAACTCAACCACCTCCCTGGGCAACCTCTCCCAGTGCTCCACCACCCTCATGGTAAAGAACCCATTCCTCATATCCAATCTAAAGCTGCTCTTCTCCAGCTTGAAGCCATTGCCCCTCGTCCTGTCCCTGCAGGCCTTTGGAAACAGACCCTCCCCAGCTCTCACAGAATATCAGGGATTGGAAGGGACCTTCATCCTTTAATCTCTTATTATAAGAACCCTGTGAATAAAATCATGTTTCTAATAGATCCCCCCCTATTCTGCTTCTTCCCAAACTTCTCCCTTCTGGTACTCCTAAGGCACGTTCCTGCTGTGACGGGTGTATCTCCAGTGTCTCTTATTGCCTGGGTCAGTGATGCATTCTGACAAATCATCAATCAATCTCTGCTAAGATTTATGGGTTGTGAGATAGCACAGTAGAACTTTATTTCCCCAAACAATCAGTGGTGATCTCATCAGGTTCTGACAGAACCAGCCCCGGCATCATTCCTGGGCAGAGAGCTTTCAGTTATGGCCGATGCAGAGAAAACCTCACCAAGGAAAAAAACCTCAGTGGCAGCTCACCCTGCCCTTGTCAGCAAAGGCTGCTCCTGGGTGGGGACGGGCAGCAGCTCCTGGCACCAAGGGCTGTGTCCTAAACGGCACGACGAGAGCTCAAGAATGAACCCACTGCTCTCCAGGAGTGACAGACACCCCAGAAATCTGTCTCCAGGTGACACCAAGCGAGGAACAGAAGTACCCGTGGTTCAGCAGGCTGCCATGGTGCCCATCCTGCCTCCACCAAGGCGGTCCTGGCTGTTGACTCAAGCTCAATTCATCAGAGGTTTGTCCAGTGCAGGAATGCAACCAAGTCACCAGCGTGAGCATCGTCTGCACCATCAAGGGTGACTCAAACCTACCTCCTGGTCTGTGCTCTTCCTGCTGATGAGCAGAAACTCCCCGCATCTGTGGCTCCTGCTGCCATGGACCTGGCCAAGGTGTCAGCTGCTCCAGCAGATCTGGCATTGTCTGGGGGGTTGGACTCTCTCCTACGGTATTCCCTGGGAAACTGGCCTTCACACATGCTGCAAAAAAAGTGGGAAAAAGCCCTTTCCATCACTGTTCTCCTGGCTGAGCACCAGAATGAGTCCAATCTGGAGGACATGCATGGTCCCCTTCTTTGTGCCGCTGAATGCCACCCGCGCTGTCACTCTGGGACTGCTCAGCATTTCAGGAGTTCGAAGGAAAGACTGCCAAGACCCAGAGATGGGACAGGATGTGTTCCTAACATGCCTCATGGGCCTCCTGGCCAGCCAGGGCTACCTTCTGGGCTACTGAAAGCCTGTTTGACCTAGCCAGAAGCCATCAAGGGGCAAGCACCAGCTGCTATCGGTCAGTGCCCAAAGGCGAGTAGATGAGTGGGTGTGTGATCATCTCTTCACCGAGTCTCGACCAACTTTCTTCATCCTAAATATTGACCAAATTTGTTCACTTCTCACCTCACAGGGGCTCTTGTTCTTCAAGCAGAATTACCTTACTGATGCACAGCTGTAATGAAGTGTACTCGCTCAAGGGTCTGCTTAAAAAAGAAAAGCAGTCAACAGTATTTCTAGGTGTATTTGCTTTCCAAGTCTCTGGCAGGGTATGAGAAGTACCTTTGTCCCTGGTGTAGTGCTTATCATTCTAGTTAAGATGTTCCCAAGACCTTCTTGCCCCCCATAAAACAGGGATATTGGAGCTTTGCACTTTTTAGCCATCTCTGATTAGAAAGCAAACAGGATATTGGCAGATGGGAAAGCAGAGGAAGGACACACGTTGCCTCTGCATGTTTCCCCTGCTAATTGCAGTTGTCTGCTGTTTGTCACTTGCTCCCCTAAGAGCAGAGGGGCAGGGAGTGTTTGAGCCCACTGTTGGATAGCTACGGTGTCCCACCCTGGAGCGGATGGCGTTCAGCAACACATTAGTCTTTCCCATTAACAGAGGAGGGCTCTGGTGGGAGTGGAAGAGAGGGACAGACTCTCAGGCTGGAGAACACGGAGAATTCATGGTGTGGTGGGGGGGATACATACAGGTTGTTTTGCTGAAGGGGTTTAGGGGAGTTGACCCAGGCTTTGAGAGGTGCCATGGAATGTCATTTCTAGTGCTGCTGCCGCCGGTGATAATTGCACCGAAGGTGTTTTACCTGCTCTAATGTATAAGAACCTCATTAAATTTTTAGCTCCACTTTCCTGTTCTGAATATATCACATCTGAACATTGCCTTGGAAGCAGATTTGTAGCTTTCTGTTTTCATTGTAAAACCTTTCCATCTAATTTTCAATAGGGGTGCTCCCTAGCACCCTCCCAGCTCATCCCAGCTTATGCTGGGCAGGAATTGTGTACATTGGGCTTTCATAGAATCATAGAATCATTTAGGTTGGAAGAGACCCTTGGGATCATCCAGTCCAACCATCAGCCCCACTCTACAAGTTCTCCCCTACACCAGATCCCTCAACACCACATCTAATCTAGTCTGAAACACAGTCAGGGATGGGGACTCCACCCCCTCCCTGGGCAGCTGATTCCACTGACTGACCACTCTCTCTGGGAAAAACTTTTTCCTCATGTCCAGCCTAACCCTACCCTGCTGCAGCTTGCAGCCATTCCCTCTCCTTCTATCGCTCATTGCCCCTGAGAAGGGACCAGCACCAACCTCTCTGCAATGCCCTTTCAAGCAGTTGTAGAGAGGGATGAGGTCTCCCCTCAGCCTCCTCTTCCTCAAACTAAACAACCCCAACTCCCTCAATCCATCCTCATAAGCCTTATTCTCCAGGCCTCTCACCAGCTCCGTGTCCCTCCTCTGCACTCGCTCCAGCACCTCCAGATCTCTCTTGTGCTGAGGTGCCCAGAACTGGACACCAGACTCAAGGTGTGGCCTCACCAGTGCTGAGCACAGGGGGACAATCACCTCCCTGCTTCTGCTGTTCACACTATTCTTTATGCAAGCCAGGATGCCCTTGGCCTTCTTGGCCACCTGGGCACTCTGCTGGCTCATGTCCAGCCCCTTGTCCCCCAGCACCCCCAGGTCCTTTTCTGCCAGGCAGCTCCAGCCACACTGCCCCAAGCCTGTAGCCATCCATGGGGTTGGTGTGGCCCAAGGGCAGGACCTAAGGTTTTGACTGATGGAGCCCCTGGCCCCGGAGAAAGCAGCGTCCCTGTTACTGGTCTGTCTCTGTCGTTGATGGGTTTGGCTTTTCTTCTTGTTCTTTTTGAGCATCTTGTTTTCCAATATTGGGGATTTTCTGGGAAAGGGAGGTTGTGGCTGGTGCTGTATGTACTCTGTAGGTAAAACTGCACCAGCACAGGAGAAGTGCTCAGTTGACAACTCCAGACTTCCATATATTTCAGTGTGTTTCACGTGAAAGGTGCTGTGCTTGATGAACGAGGCAATATGCCTCCCAGGGACCATGTACATTTGGAAGGCAGGAAAAAAAACCCCAGGAGTTTACCTACTGCTGTAAAAAAACCACTTGGAGGATGAGGGCTTTGCTGAATATGTTGTTACTAGTAGAGTAAGTACCAGAAAAAGGTCACTACATCAAATGTTGCCTCGTGTGTACAGTTCCAGGTTCAAAATTCTCCAGTTGATTTTTAGCTGTTGGTTTTGTACGTTATGAGACCGTAATCCTAGAATCCTAGAAAGTTCCAGGCCAGGAGGGACCTGTAGGGTCATCCAGTCCCACCTCCCCGCAGTCAGCAGGGACACCCCCAACTAGACCAGGTTGCCCAGGGCCTCTTTCAGCCTCTCCTTGAAGATCTCCAGGGAAGGGGCCTCAACTCAACCACCTCCCTGGGTAACCTCTCCCAGTGCTCCACCACCCTCATGGTACAGAACCCATTCCTCATATCCAATCTAAACCTGCTCTTCTCCAGCTTGAAGCCATTGCCCCTCGTCCTGTCCCTGCAGGCCTTTGTAAACAGACCCTCCCCAGCTCTCCTGTAGCCCCTTCAGGGACTGGGAGGCTGCTCTGAGGTCTCCCTGGAGCCTCCTCTTCTCCAGGCTGACCAACCCCAGCTCCCTCAGCCTGTCTACACAAACGTGTGGCGTCTTTGGCCAAGTACGTCCCTGGTGTTGACCAGGCTTAAAGTTCTCATCATGGTGTCTAGGGGATGATTGTCACAGTCACTTTGATAAGTAACACGCTCAGTGCCAGAATCTGTTCCTAAGATGCTTGGGTAGAACGTGCAAAACCCATCCATCCATCCATCCATCCATCCATCCATCCATCCATCCATCCACCCATCCATCCATCCATCCTTCCACTGGGCATTTTGTGGTCTGCAGGAGGAAGGTTCTGTTGGTAAGGCTTCACCCTGGCTCTCTGCCAGCTGTAGTCCCCAGTGGGAAGATGCAGTCAGAGGACTGTAACTTTGCACAGATACTTTGCATCTTCCTTCATCAGCAAGAACTGAATTTCCAAGAGAGATGAGAGGTCTCTTTGACATCAGAGGTGAATGTTTTGCATTCCCCCACAACAAGGACTTCTAAAGCCAGGTGGCCTTCCTTCTGCATGGTCTGATCTCTTACAGACAAAGAAATCCTCCTCTGCATCCCCAGAATAACAACAGGGAGGATGGAAAGAAATAAACCCACTGCGGTGGTTGTTTTGCTGGAAACTGCTCTGTGAGGAGCCACGTCCCCCGGCTCTTCAGGCTGAGTTTTGGTGAGCATTTGCAAACCTCTCTGGCCTAAGCAGAAATTACACATGCCCATTAACTCTGAGACTGGGAGCCAGAGCTGAGCCCAGGGATAAAATGGAAATGAGAGCCTGGGTTTGGGTGAAGCCAGACTAATGTATTTCAGGGAAGCGCAGCCCAAAAGTCCCGACCCCTGCTCATCTCTTCCAGCCATTAAACAATTCCTGCCCTTGGTTGTGTTGTTCCTTAACCCCACTGGGGTTGTGCTTTACACACACACACACACACACACACAGAGCTTCTCCCCAGCAGCTGGAGGATCAACCAGCTTTTCCCCATTGAACCCATTCAGAAAGGAAATGGCCAGGGTGGTTTCCCTGCCTGGGAAGGCGCTGCAGCCCCTAGAGATCCTCAGGGCACGTTGGAGTGAGGGTGTTGCTGGCTGTTGGGTTTGGTTTTTTTCTTGCTTTCATTTTATTTTGCTGCTTTCTCCTCCTCTCTCTGCTTTTGCTCTGAATTGCAGCAGAGCTGCTGAGCCAGGGCCTGTCTGTGAGAGGTTCTGCCCGAGGGGAGCAAGGAGGAGGAGGAGGAGGAGGAGGAGGAGGAGGAGGGACAAGCCAGATCCTGCTTTTCTCCTGTTTTCTCTCATTCAGCAGATGCTGTCACCGTTCCTCTCCTCAGATCAGAGGGAACTGGCCAAGATGGGTGTTGGTCCCCCCGCCGGTTACTGCTTTGGGATGCTAGAGCTGGGAGGAAGAGAGGAAGAGGAGTCACTCACCCCTCCCTACAGCTCAGCCCTTTTTTGACTTTTATTATTACTGTTCCCTGAAAGGAGGGTGTAGCCAGGGGGGGTCGGTCTCTTCTCCCAAGGAACAGGCCATGGAACAAGAGGAAACGGCCTCAAGTTGCACCAGGGGAGGTTTAGGGTGGAGATTGGGAACAATTTCCTCACCCAAAGGGCTGTGAAGCCTTGGCAGAGGCTGCCCAGGGCAGCGGTGGGGTCACCATCCCTGGAGGGATTTCACAGGCAGACGTGGTGCTGAGGGACATGGGTCAGTGGTGGGTTTGTTGGTGTTGGGCTGATGGTTGGGCTTGATGGTCTTAAGGTTCCTTCTAACCCAGACAACTCTATGATTCTCTTTGGTACCTGTTACTAATTTGGCAATTTATTTGCATTGCAGTGGCTTGCACAGCTCTTTTCAAAGTTGGAGACTAACATAAGAGCTACAGTATGGAATCATAGAATGGGTTGGGTTGGGAAGGACCTTAAAGACCATCCAATTCCATCCCCTGCCCTGGGCAGGGACACCCCCCACCAGACCAGGTTGCTCAGAAGGGATAGAGAAAGGCAGGGCAGGGGCTGTGTTGGGGCAGCAGGATGGCAGCTCAGGGGTGACGCAGGTCCAAGTGTCAGCAAGGAGCAGGTCAAACCCAGGCTGTGCCTGGGGGGACAGCCCTCACTCTGCAGTTTCCTGCCCATGTGTGCCCTGAAGACCCCTGCCATGGAGTGGGAGCTTCACAGGAGTCCAGGACTCCTCTTCCTCTGGGGAGGAGATACATGAAACGGCCCCCAAGGGGAAGAGTCCGGTGCCGTGCTGGCTTGTCCCTTCCGCAGGGAGGCTTGTCGGTCCTACAGTTGTGTGGGTTGGAAGAGGCTGCTGGAGGCATGACTACTCCTCCTCCTCCTCTTCCTCCTCTTCCCCTCCTCTTCCTCCTCTTCCCCTCCCTGTGCTGCTCCTGCAGCCGCTCACCGTCTCTGCAGCCTTCCCACACGCTGCCAAGCCCGGGAGAGGGATGCTGGGGGCACAGAACAACAGCAGGACAGCCACGCTGTGCCCTCTGCACGGGGCTGATGGCACACAGGAGGATGTACAGAGCAGACAAGAGGAGAACTCAGCAGTGATGGAATTCTCCTGCAGGTTTGGTGCTGCAGGAAGCAGGATACACACAGCAGTCACTGCCACCGAACACAGACCCCATCCCAGAGGAGGCTTCAACCCTGCAGCTGCCAGGGAGCCAGCTCCTGGCACAGAAAACGCCCTGCAAATGCACACAAAGAATGAACTACAAAACATTTAGTTCATGATCAAATGTGCTAAAGAAAAAGTGAGCTTAACACTAAGCTTTCCTCCCTGCTGGCTGCACCCTGGGACTGGCAGTGAGTTGTTCGGTGCTCTGCCTTCTGCAAGCAGTGCCACGAATGCATCCATACTTAGAAGCTTTTCCATGACTGTGTGTCCATCCCCAGGTCTCTCCTGCTGGAGGAGGCAAATGTGGGTATTGCTTATGGATGTATTTAGATCATTATGTTATCATGGCATTGATATGGTTTATTGTAACAGCCGTGGTGCAAGTTGAGGGCTTGTCTGTCCAGTGTGAGCGTTTTGTCTGCCCAAGAGTCCAGCTGTGGAGGTCTCACTTTGGTTAACCTGGGGCAGAAAGGGGACTTGGGAAGTTCCTGAAGTTCAGCTGAGTGTCCTTCACATCCTTCCCCTCCTCCTTTTCTCTCTCTGGGAGCACAAGGAATGGGTTTGCATCTCACTTCAGCAAGAGGCCCCCTACCCCATGGGAGTGATACCAACAGAAAGGCGGTTGTGAGGGAGCAACCATCTTCCATCTTTGGGGAGTTAGTTCCTTACTTGGGATTTTCATATTATTTTCATATTCTGGTTGATGATCCTTCAATATATTTTTTTTTTCCTGAGGATATTTTTCTGTGCCTTTGAGGAGGCTTTGACTTGAGGCCAAGTACCCGTTCCCTGCCTTTCCATTTGCATTTCAGTGCAGATTTATAGGGCACTCAGAGCCCTTGACAGCGGTGACATTAGGATTTGAGCAGGTGTTCCTCTTCTAGAACATCCCCACATAATGGCAAAAGCTTTAGACCAAAATAAGGGTCTTGAATCCTGTCAAATTTTGGACAGGCTCCACTCCTGACAAGGCTTTTTTTTTTTTTTTCTTCTTTTCTTCTTCTTTCAGCAAAGAATGATATCCAGGTGCTTTAAGTTGTCCTGTCTGCTGCTTGGGGAGATTCGTGTTGCTGATGCAATGAGAGGGTTTTGACAGGAGCTTTTCTTGGTTGGAATGCTTATTGGATGCTAGCAAGAAGGAATATTAAACCAGTGTTTCTCCTAAGCCACTTAATTAAGAATCCATTTTAAAATAACACTAGAGGCAGTTATTAGGGAAAAAGAAAAAGAAAAAGGCTTCTGTCTTGGAGTTCCTAATTTTTAACTCTCTTAAATAACTCAAATGCTGTTGTAATAGGTAAAATTGAAATAGTTTGTCCCAAGCTCATGGTAGACAGAGGGACTTGAGAAAACACGTTTGGACCACGCTACATACTGAAAAAGACTGTTTCCAGCCTCTGGAGTTCAGGTGTAGACTTTGGTTTTGGCTCTTCCATCTGCCTGAGTTTACATTTCTACCTGGCAGAGCTCGGTACCTTCCCAGTTACCCCGGCAGCGAGTATGTGGGGAGACTGGCGAGCCGGTGGCAGCCCCAGATACTCCTTTAAAGTCTTTGGCATTTGTTTGTTCCTTCTTTTAATCTCCCCAGATTAACCTGTTTGCTTGCCTGCCCTGGGTTTTGCTGGTCCTTTCTCACAGCCCACCTGAGGATGGTATGTGACGGTAATAGCAGAGGGTATGTGATGAGAATAACAAGTGCCTCTCAAAACACTGGTGAACTAATATCCACAGCAGAACAGATTCAATAACACCCAGCAAATAATAGCAGTGGGGTTTTTTTTTTCCTATTTTATGTAGTAGCAGACAAACCCCCCTATTTTAGTCGGGGTACCTGTGCTCCCTCAGTACTGAGCAGCGCTCTCGGAGCTGCGGGAACAGGTCAGAGTTGGTGTAAACGGGCAGACTGAATTTCCAGCCCTGTCACTGGGAAATCCCATCCGGCCCCTGGGCAGCAAAGCACAGACTGCAATAACCCCGAGGTCCTAGAAAGCCCCCAGCGTCCTGGATTGATTACAGCAATTAACCTCCACAAAGTGTCGCTCAAGTGTTACCTCGGCAGGTGACAGCAAGATGCCCTTTCACTTGGATTTTGCTCTCAGCACTTACAGTGTTTTAGATTGCAAGGTTTTAGGGAAAGGAGTTGCCATTTATGGAGTGCATAGTACTTAGAAAATTAGGGTTTTTTCTTAGCAAGGTGTTTCTGGCAGCGTGCAGCAGCTGACTGGGAGCTCATCGGGGCATTTCAGAATTTGGTCCTCACCGCGAGAAAAATACGAAGAGATCAGAGCAGCTGAAAGGCTGTTCTCTGGGGAAGGGAAAAAATAGTTAAAAAAGTAAACTGCTCTGTTAGTAAGCCTTATTTATTAGTCTTTAAGGCTGTTTCTAAGCCTCTGAGTTTGGGAGCTTGTGGAAGGAAAAAGCTAATGAAAAGTACGGTGCAACACAACATCCTAAACCTCAGCCCAGGCCCCACCAGTTGCTTGGCTTAAATGAAGCAGCACAAAACTCATTTCACGAGCCCTGTGACAGCGTGTCCCTCCTTTCCCACTCACTCCCACCACGTGAATACTGGAAACAAAGGGATTTTCTTAGATTTTCATTGAAGATGGAAGTCTGGATTGGGGTTTTTTTGTGCCCTGGTGAGACCCTGGGCAAAGCCCGCGGGAAGTGGGGAAAGGCAGAAGGGATGGGGTGGCAAAGAAGAAGTCATTGCCACCTGAATAGGAGCTGCCACAGCAGAGAGCTGCCGTCCTTGGTGGAAGAAGGGGAATTTGGCTGCCCACTGGGTTTCTCCTGTGAAGGATTGCAAAGCCTGTGCTGTCTGGAATTAGATTTCCATGAGCTGGGGCCCTGGTACGGAGCTGGAGAACCCACAGACCTACGGGGCTTGTTTCTGTCTCACAAACTTGGGTCAAATTGTGAGACAGTTCAGCATGTTCTAAACCACTTCTCCTTAAAAACTAAAAAGAAATAGCCTGAGTTATTTTGGTTGTATCAAACCTGATGGTGTTGTGGGAAGTGGTGACACCACACTAGAAGAAAATGGGGACGCTGTAATCATTTATAGACATGCCAGAAAGCCCCATGGTGGCCTCTGTTCACAGGTGAGAGAAGTCTATCTGAGAGCATTCCCAGGCCGGGGAGAGGAACCAAAGCTAAGCCAGGGGAAGGCAAAAGAGAAATGGGAATAAACTTGAGCAGAGAGAAACGAGAGGGGAAATGGGAGCTAATGTGGGGGTTGGACTAGATGACCTTTACAGAATCACAGAATCTCAGGGGTTGGAAGGGACCTTGAGAGCTCCTCCAGTCCAATCCCCTGCTGGAGCAGGGACACCCAGAGCAGGTCACACAGGAACACATCCAGGCGGGTTGAATGTCTCCAGAGAAGGAGACTCCACCACCTCCCTGGGCAGCCCCTGCCAGGGTTCCCTCACCCTCACCCTGAAGAAGTTTTTCCTCAGATTTCAGTGGAACCTCCTCTGTTCCAGCTTGCACCCATTGCCCCTTGTCCTATCGTTGGACCCTTCCAACCCAAGACATTCTGGGATTCTATGATAATCCCCTTCCAGCCCTGCAAGTGGAATGTTCCTCTAAAAAGGAACTCGATGCAGATGTGGTTTAAAAAACCACGTGGTCCACTCATGGCAGCAAAACTGCTCCAGCCCGGCCAGCGCAGGAAGACACCCAGAATATTCCCTAACGTTTGCCCTGCTTGTCTCTCTGCTCCAGGACACTGCACTTGGAGCAAAAGCCACCTCCGAGAGCGCTGCAGAGGAGGCAGGGGCAGGGACAGGGCGTTGGGGGGAGCCACTGGGAACTAAAGCCTGGCCTTACGGGAGTTCCTGGCTGAGGCCTGGCTGCTGGGCCTCTGAGGAGACGCCGGGGCAGAAAGCACATATGGCAACCACAGGTGCTTGGGGAGCTGGATTAACTTCAGTTTGGGGGTTTGGTTGTCCTTTTTTCTCAAGCCTTATGGAAGGTTCCTGACTCCCTGCCGTGTTCCTGGGGCCAGCCACGGTGCAGCATCTTTCCAGGAGGGCTCGTTTAGGAGCTCAGGTGCAGTTTTATGATTATCAGGTGTCATAAAACCCACTACCAGCCGCTTCCCCAGAGCCCAGGGAAGATCACTCCAGACTCTCAAGAGCCAAAGTGATTAGAAGAAATAAAAGCGGCGTCTCTGTGCTGTTGCAGCTTTAGTTTGATGCCTTTTATCACTGAAAAATTACCCACCTTTCCTGGTTTTTTGTCTCTCCTGGGTCTGCTGAACAGCTTTCATGGGAGAGAGGAACCAGCTGCAGAGATTGAAGCGAAATTCAGACTGGAGGTGTTCAGCTGCTGATCCAGTCACACTCGTAGCAACTGGAATAAAGCACAGATCAGGGCATTCCCACACAGGCCTTTGCTCTTTTATGGTTGAACAACAACAAAAAAAAGCGTTTGAAAGGTTTGTGTATTGTTCACATGTTGTGCTTTGGACTTATTTTTGGAGAAAAACAATGCAATCCTGTAGCTACCTGTCTGGCTGTGATCTTCGCCCTTCAGCGTGCCCGGGGGCGGCAGAAAAAGTGTTTTGGGTGGGACTCTGTGGTGGGAAGATCTAAACTTAAACTCTTTTTGGGAAGGGGAGAAAAACCCCTTACCCCAGAACAAAATGGATTCATTTGGAGGGAGGGGCAGAAAGAAGGCTGAGCAGATATTAGTGATGTCTGCTGTCACCCAGTCCTGCTGTGAACACCATGGGCAGGTTCTGTCAGCCTCCCCTGGCAAGGACCTGGGGGTGTTGGGGAACTGTGGGCTGACCATGAGCCAGCAGTGTGCCCAGGTGGCCAAAGGTGGCCACCAGCATCCTGGCCTGAATCAGGAACAGCGTGGGGAGTAGGACTTGGGAGGTGATCGTCCCCTTCTACTCAGTGTTGATGAGGCCCCACCTCAAGTGCTGTGTCCAGTTTTGAGCCCCTCACCATAAAAAAAGACACTGAGGGGCTGGAGTGGACCCAGAGAAGGGCAATGGAGCTGGTGAGGGGTCTGGAGACCAAGTCTTGTGAGAAGTGGCTGAGGGAGCTGGCGGTGTTCAGCCTGGAGAAGAGGAGGCTGAGGGGAGACCTTCTCGCTCTCTGCAACTCCCTGAAAGGAGGGTGTAGCCAGGGAGGGGTCAGTCCCTTGTCCCAAGAGACAAGCCATGGGACAAGAGTTTAGAATGACTAACACATTCAAGGACCGCTATTCCAGGCTTCTTTTTTAGTTGACATAGACCTTTAAACTGTCGACCTTTTCCAGATGTAACACCCAGTTCTCACAGAATGACATAGGCTTGGAAGGGACCTCTGGAGATCCATCTCCTCCAACCCCCTGCCAAAGCAGGCACACCCACAGCAGGTCCCACAGGAATGTGTCCAGGTGGGATTTGAATGTCTCCAGAGAAGGAGACTCCACCACCTCTCTGGGCATCTTCTACCAGGGCTCTGCCACCCTCGGAGGGAAGAAGCTCCTCCTTGTGTTGAGATGGAACTTCTTATCTTCCAGTTTGTGCCTGTTCCCTCTAGTCCAGTTACTGGGAAAAAGCCTGGCCCCATCCTCCTGACACCCACCCTTGAAGGATTTGTAGGTGTTGATCAGATCCCCCCTCAGCCTTCTCTTCTCCAGACTCAAAAGACCCAAGTCCCTCAGCCTTTCCTCATCAGAGAGGTGTTCCAGGCCCCTCATCACCTTGGTGCTCCTCTGCTGTCCCCTCTCCAGCAGTTCCCTGTCCTTTCTGAACTGGGAAGCCCAGAACTGGTCCCAGTGCTGCAGTGTTTACCTGTGATTCACCTCAGGCAGAATCCTCTACATCTCACACGTTCATTTGAACGCGACAGAAAAAGATGTAGTGTTTTGGCAGCCAATGTATATATTACTCGTCCTTCTTTTTTTAAACCCCACATTTCTGAGATGTAAAAACACAATCTGTGCTGAGCTGAAGGCAGCTTGAGGGAAGGATGTGACTGCAGGGTTTTAAATTCAGAAAAGAAGAAAAAAAAAAAAGAGCTGGTGAAAAGAAACATTTAGAGCAGTTGCCCCATTTTCTAATAATTAGCATTCACAAAGCCCCTGGTGTTCTACCTACCTAGCCTCTTCCAAACTGCTGAGACACCTCTTAAATACCTTCACCAAACATCTAGAAGGAGAGAATTGCTGGGTGTTTAATTGTGAAATCCCAACTCGGTGCAGAGCAGGTCCGGAGCTGCTCTGGAGGGTGTCACTATTCAGCAGGAGAGTGATTTGCTTGGGAAGCCAGCCTTGCCCTGTTTGGACTTTCAGTGGCACGTTCACGTTGTCCTCATAGGTGGGAATTTGTGACAAAGTCCTCCTAAAAGGCTCCACTGGACCTTGTTATTTACCATCACCAGAGCTGTAACAGCTTGTGGAATTCTAGGGGGGGGTTAATAATTCTAGAGGCTATTATGAGGACCATAGGGTCTGTGCCCCCAGTGTCAGCTCTGCACCTCATTCTGCTCAGCCTTTCCTGATGGGAATAACCCTGGTGGTTATTCCCAAATCACATCCTGCCCCGAGCTCCCCCCAGAATCTCACTCCGGCGCTTGGGGCGGGTCGGACCCGTCTGCAGCGTCTCACTGGGGTGGTTCTTCCTGGCCCCGGCTTCGATGGCAGCGCAGCAGCGTTTCCATGCCAAAGGAATAGCTACCCACTGGTTTGTGTTTGCTTCTTAATTACATCACCTGCCCAGTAATTAAATTGAGTTGCCTGCCCTGGGTGTGGAGACCCGCTGAGCACCCCCTGCGGGCGGCACTGGTGGCCGCTCTTATTTAAAATGTGGGTTTTTTTTTTAAGTTTGTAAGTTTTGATTCTGGTTTTAATGTAAAATACGTTAGTGTTTGTCCCCTGTGCCACCTGCCTTTATGCCATATCTGCAGCAGTGACCCCTGGGAGCTAAACCTGCATTGTCAGTGTCGATGGACTTGGACAGACTGGATAGATGGGCCAATGTTAATGGCATGGCCTTCAACGAGGCCNGAGTGCAGAGGAGGGACACGGAGCTGGTGAGAGGCCTGGAGAATAAGGCTTATGAGGATGGATTGAGGGAGTTGGGATTGTTTAGTTGGAGGAAGAGGAGGCTGAGGGGAGACCTCATCCCTCTCTACAACTGCTTGAAAGGGCATTGCAGAGAGGTTGGTGCTGGTCTCTTCTCACGGGCAATGAGCGCTAGAAGGAGAGGGAATGGCTGCAAGCTGCAGCAGGGTAGGGTTAGGCTGGACATGAGGAAACAGTTTTTCCCAGAGAGAGTGGTCAGTCAGTGGAATCAGCTGCCCAGGGAGGGGGTGGAGTCCCCATCCCTGACTGTGTTTCAGAGTAGATTGGATGTGGTGTTGAGGGATCTGGTGTAGGGGAGAACTTGTAGAGTAGGGCTGATGGTTGGACTGGATGATCCCAAGGGTCTCTTCCAACCTGAATGATTCTATGATTCTATGATGCTGTGACTAGTTTGTGCAGAGGGTCTTGTGCAGAGGGATGGAACGATGCAGGTGGACCATTGAGAGATGGAGTTGGTGTTGGGTCTTGGGGTGAACTGCATCTAAAATGAGTAGTTCTGGTTTTTTTGAAAAGCCCCTCACGCCAGCATTGCTTGAGCACAGGTGGTTTATGGCAGCCAGCACCCTGCCCCTCTTCCTCTCCTTTCACTTTGCTAAAGACTTTGTGGAGTTTCTGGGAAGCTGTTGAGGAGGAACGGGGCCTCGTGTGTGATGTGCATCAACCCCAGTTCCTGCTGAAAGCTGCAGAGGGCCGAGGAACTTGGGCTTTTCTCAGGTTGGGGCTCTAGTTCTTGATGAACCCATCTGGTGTGAAAGACGGGTGGCAGATGGGCTAATGTCACCTCCCTGCTGATTAAATCAGCCTGCCTTCTCCAAGGAGTTACTGGGGTTGTGGGCCATTTCTACTTTCAGAGTGTGAAGATACCTCAGCTCCAGCACAGGTCAGAGCTATGGCCCTGAGGTGTACAGGCTGGAGGAGACAGCTTTTATTTCTGAGAGGTGCTGGTGGCCTCAATCACACGGGGGTTAGAGCTGCCGTGGCTCGTTGTTGAAGGCAGAAACATAAATGATTACATGGGGGTTTATTATCATAGAATCATGGGTTGGAAGGGATCTTGAAGATCATGATCTTGAAGATCATCTAGTTCCAACCCCCTGCCATGGGGGACACACACCAGACCAGGTTGCTCCAAGCCCCATTTGGCTTTATTACTCTTTTGAAGTTGGATGAATGAATTGAGCAATGGCTGCACTGGCAAAGGCTTGACAAAGCAATGAAGGAAAACAATCTAATAATGGTCATAATAACTATAAACTAATTTTGAGCCGCTTAAACCTTGCAATATATGGTGAATGGAAAGCAGGACCTCTCTGGTGGGGTTATGGGACCATAGAATCATGGAATTGTCTAGGTTGGAAGGCACCTTTAAGATCATTGAGTCCAACCATCAGCGTAACACTGCCCAAACCATCACTAAACCCTGCTCCCAAGCACCACCCATCCTTTAAACAAGCTCCAGGGATGGCAGATTAATAGCAGGTTAGTGGAGAAACTCACCTGGGACTTGGTGTAGGATGGAAGGCTGCATCGAGCGTATCGTCCAGCCTTATAGGGAACTTTTACCTGTTCTGCTAGTAAAAAAGAACCTTCCCTCTTCGTTTCTGTGCACCCACCTGCCAAGCTCAGCAGTTTCCTACGTGGGTGGTTTTAAAGACCTGTGTGGCACTTGAATAAATAATTCTAAATGCACATCCTGCAAAATACATAGGGTTTTTTGTCAGATGGAAAGTGTTGCTGGTTTGGAAAAGCTGTGGTTGGCACAGAGGGGCTTTGCAGGTGTAAGCAGGATGCCCATGAGCCAGCACTGTGCCCTCATGGCCAAGAAGGCCAATGGCATCCTGGGGTGGATTAGAAGGGGGGTGGTTAGTAGGTCACGAGAGGTTCTCCTCCCCCTCTACTCTGCCCTGGTGAGACCCCATCTGGAATATGGTGTCCAGTTCTGGGCCCCTCAGTTCCAGAAGGACAGGGAACTGCTGGAGAGAGGCCAGGGCAGGGCTACCAAGATGATGGAGGGAGTGGAGGATCTCCCATAGGAGGAAAGGCTGAGGGAGCTGGGTCTCTTGAGCTTGGAGAAGACGAGACTGAGGGAGGACCTTATTAATGTTTATAAATCTGTAAAGAGTGAGTGTCAGGAGGATGGAGCCAGGCTCTTCTCAGTGACATCTCTGGACCTACTAACCACCCCCCTTGTAATCCACCCCAGGATGCCATTGGCCTTCTTGGCCATGAGGGCACAGTGCTGGCTCATGGGCATCCTGCTGCCCACCAGGATCCCCAGGTCCCTTTCCCCTACGCTGCTCTCCAGCAGGTCATTTCCCAACCTATACTGGTCCCTGGGGTTGTTCTTGCCCAGATGCCAGACTCTACACTTGCCCTTGTTCTAGTTCATTCAATTTCTCCCCACCCAACTCTCCAGCCTGTCCAGGTTCCACTGAATGGCAGCACGGCCTGCTGGCCTGTCAGCCACTCCTCTGTCCTGTCAGCTCTGGGTGCTGGGCCTTGTTCTCCTGCACCTTTGGGCACACAGAAGATTCAGGGGGAAACGATGTGGTCTGAGGGCACGTGGGTGAAGAGCAGTGTCTGCTGCTCCTGATGACAGTGGCTTTGTCTCAGGCTTCGGGCATGCCAGGATGCGGCACGTTCCTGGTGCGGGGTAGGATGCCAGGTAGGACTCAACTCTTGGAAAGAAGCCTTCTCCTACTGCAGCACAGTCTTTGTATTTACTGCTTTGCCCCCTGATTTATGATTTGGAGAGGGTGATTACTTTTCCTTCTTCCTTTCTGCTGCTATTCAAGTGTTTGTTGTTGTCTGTGGGTAAAAAATGTGATGTTGAGCAGCTCTAAAGCATTTTGTGTCTCCTGAGTGTTCAGTGGACAATAAATGACAAGCTGTTCTTCTACCACAGAGTCCATCTCTCTTTGCAACTCCTGACCTGTTATTCCCCCCCCCCTTTTTTTACTCTAATTGCTTTGAACAATGCAGAGTCTGGTTTGAAGGACAGGCTCTAATTTTAGGACTAGAATATTGGACTATATAAATTCAGGCTCCCACTGCTAGACTTCTCCTTCAGATGCTGACCAGAGATGTACGTTGGAGCAGCAGGGCAGGCAGGGGGTCTTCTGCTACCCCTTTCACCCAGGTGGGATGACTGGCCGTGCTTCAAGCTCTTGTTCTTGATCAAGGAAGAAATGTTCTTAGAAAACAGAACAGGATAGAATGCTTTGGGTTGGAAGGGACCTTAAAGCCCATCCAGTCCCACCCCCTGCCCTGGGCAGGGACACCTCCCACCACACCAGGTTGCTTCAAGCCCCCTCCAACCTGGCCTTGAGCCCCTCCAGGGAAGTGTTTCAGCATTTCCCTGCCTCTGCTGGTGATGTCACGTTTTGTTTGGTCGCCAGAGTTTTAATTTTGCTCCCAAGATGGGGAGAGAGGAGTAACTGGAAGGTGCTGGTCAGCCTGAGAGGTGTCTTTTGTGCCCACCTAGCCCACTGTGGTGCCTGGCCACTTCCTTGCTCCCTGCTCCACCCCGAGGGAAGGAGAAGGAAGAGCAGCACCTTCAGCTTCTTGGCTCAGAAAAAAACATGCTGGTTTCTCATCCTGTTGATGTGAGTCTCGTCCCAGCTCAGGCCCCAGTCATGTGGGTCTCTGCCTGGACTGCTCTGCCCCCTCCCTGGGGTGCGGGGCGGCCGCCTGGCCTGGGATGGAAGTTCTCTGTCCATCCCTGTGTGCTGGCTCACGATAGGCAAATCCTGTCCCCAACACAGAGGAACTGTGCCCTCCCTGGTGACAGCACCGTGCTCAGAGCCGAGCTGTGAGTATGTGACTAGAGGAGAGCATATGCTCCTCGGTGGGGCATTGCCAGAAGTCTCTAATGGGTAGGGATTCACAGCAATATTTAAGAATATCTTCCTTCCCATGGAGAGTCCGAATATGGACTTCTGTGGTAGATCTTGTGTCTGT
>VZTM01038493.1:117428-130320 GCA_013400555.1 Jacana jacana | reverse complement strand
ATCTCATCTAAATATCCCCTCTTTCTGTCTAAGACCATTACAACTCGTCCTATCCCTGATAAAGGGTCGCTCCTGTAGGCCTTTTAGTTACTGGAAGGGGCTCTAAGGGTCTCCCTGGAGCCATCTCTTCTCCAGGCTGAACAACCCCAACTCTCTCGGCCTGTTCTCCATCTCTCTTCCAAAGCTGAATTCAGCTTAAATTTCTGATATGTGTAAATGCCTTAGGGGGTTCCGAGGGCTATGTCAGGACAATCAAGCACCAGCATCTCATTCTCTGCTGCGCAATATTAACATGGGAAGGTATGGAGGAGAGAGCTTTTTGCTTAACTGTTTGTGAGCTGGCCAGATGGAGCATCTGGTTCACTTTTTGTGCAGATGGTAAGGCTTGCTCTGTTCCAGCCTTTCCCTTTAAAGCACGTTGAAGAGAAAATAGAACGATTTTCTGGGCTAGAGCTGGTAATAATCAAAATGGCCTATTCCTCAATGGGTATGCACTCTTTTCCCCTGAGACACTAGTGGCAGAAGTGAACTTTAATCAGATTCTGCAGTACTGCTGACATAGTGTACTATGACAGTACATGGATGAAGCAGCCAAACTCTATCCTCTCTCAGTCCTAGAAAATAAAATGGTCCAGGAGCCACTCCACTGCCCTGAGATGAAGTGATACAGTATAGATAACACTCATACGAACTCATCACTCAAACCAGAGAGCTCTTGTCCATACTGCCTAGTGGAACATTCATGGACAACATAAGGACATTGCCCTTTGGCACAAGCCAAGACACAGCCAGGGAGTATTATTACAATTAAACAATAGGGAAAATTACAGGACAGTGCTAGAGCCTTTGATATGGAATTAACCATTAATAACATTATTATTACTATTAATAGCATTATTTTATGGCATGTATATATGTTCTAACTACATTAAAAAAGAGCCTTCTTTACTGCTCCTTTCTGCTTGGGATTGTCCCTTCCCTGTACCATGCAAAGGACAATTAATTCAAAGTCCATAACTGATTTGCAAGCTGGTCCTTGTGTTACCCTTCTTATCTGGTTTCACAAGTGTACCTGCATCTCTAGGAACTTCCCAGGAGCAGTGCTGAGCACCTTGCAGGGAAACGTGGTAGGATTTACACACAGTTAAAATAAATCCATGGCAGCCTGGGAATGGAAAATGAGGGTGGAATCCAGACTGTGTTTATCCTGATTTAAGCAGCGTTTTGGTCCCACGCCAGGCGACAGCATTTCACCAAATTATTCCAAAACAGCCCGCTGTTTGTTTTACTTTATCAATGTCATGCTGATGAGTGATGCCAGACCAGCAGCTCTCCACACAGCATGGGCAATGATTGCCTCCTCTGCCCACCCTCATCCTGCCCTTCTGGGGAGACCCCACTGAGGAATGGGAGAAGACTTGAGGCCACAGTGTCTGGAGGAAGACTTCTGCCAAACATGCTAGTATCATAGAATGGTACAGACTAGAAGAGACCTTAAACATCATTGAGTTCCAACCCCTTGCCCTGAGCAGGGACACCTCCCACTAGACCAGGTTGTGCAAAGCCCTATCCAGCCTGGCCTTGTACACTTCCAGGGATGGCGCATCCTCAACTTCTCTGGGCAACCTCTTCCAGTGTCTCACCACCCTCACAGGAAAGAATTTCTTCCTAATATCTAATCTAAATTTCCCCTCTTTCAGATTAAAACCATTACTACTCATCCTATCACTCCACTCTCTGATCAAGAGTCCCTCCCCATCTCTCCTGTAGCTCCCTTTTAGATATTGCAAGGCTGCAATAAGGTCTCATCTATCATGACGGAGAACAAAATCCTATCTTCCATTTCTCCTTCCAATATCCTTGCCTGTTGAAGCTCAGTTCTTAAAAAAAATAGCTTCATCCAAAGAGCAAGCCATGACCACTTGTACACAAGCCAGCCCTAAAAAACCTCTTAAGCCCTGCCTGTTTTCACTCTCTTTGTAGATGTGATTCCTCTTCTATAGGACCCAGGCAGAGCCTCCCATCTCTCACTGTTCAACTACTGAAAATCCCTGTACTGGTAACAGGTCCTGACCCAAACTCAGGTTTGACCAAGAACCTTGAAGTAAAAGATGTCTCTAGCTCATTATCAGTCCTTAGAGGCCTTCAGGAGCTCACTGGCTAGAGCTGCCTTCTGAAAAGGAGATGAAGGGGTTTCAGTCATTGAGCAGATGATCGTTAAGCCGTTATGGTGATAACAGCTTTATTCCCACTGCAATCCCAAGAGCCCCTGGGATCCAGCATGTTTCCACCCACCCAATGCAATACACAGCTGGTTACTGGAGGGACCCTGGTGCTAATTCTCTCCACACAGAACGGTGATCTCAAAGCAGCTCTCAAGGAATGAGTTTCTGGCCCTGATGCCCATCTCACTCACAGTCAGGAAGTAAAACTGTAACAGCCCCTGGATTTACAACTCTACTGAGTTGATATAAACAAGATCAAAACCGGCCCTGGTAGTAGGATATTCCCCAACTGGGGAATGGCTGACATGATTGCCATATTTAAAAGAGCAAAAAGGACAATTTGTCATGAGAAATGAAAGCGTTGTCTTGCTTGTGGGAAAAGAGTCATTTTGCTTTCACAGATTTATAGAGTATATTCCATATATCCTTTCGGTTCGTAGGGGAGGTAGTGGGTGAGACTCGAGCTGCAGACTTAGTTTTGACTGACCGTTACCACACACAGCGTAATCCCAGTTTCCTGATCAGATAGTCCTAACAGTTAGAAGGAATTTTCGAGCTCAATTATCCATAATTACAAGTATTTTATTTTTTTTTCCCATGGGATATTGCCCATTTTTGCTTTAAGATTGCCATTACTGCCAAAATCTTGCCACTAAATCTGTCCACTCAGCTTTTTATAGATAGCAAGAGATGAAGGGCAGAAGCCTTTCATAAACTGATTCAATTTTGGTTTAAATGAGTCAAATAATGTCTTAATTTCCAGGATTCTATGTCCATTCTATGATTCTATGTCTCACCTCATGGCAATTCAAGGGCAACCTCTGTCTTTAGGCAGGGCACAACAGCACTCAGTGTTGAAACAGTTTGCCAAAATTACCTAAAAAGGCCTTTTCTAGGCCAAAGTACTATGGAGATGGGTGCGGAATGGTATGAGAAAGACAAGCAACGCTCAGCAGTTCAACTGACTCTTCGAACACGATGTGCTTAGTCCTTGAAGTAATTTGAAAAGGGAGGTAATCTCACTTAGCACTAATGCGCTGACTCCCACCCTTGATGAGCCCGTGAAACCCAGCCTCCATCACCCACTTGTTACCATTTTCAAATGAGCACCTTTGTGATGTCTCCCACGCCCTCCCTCTGCCTCCCTAAAAACCACCAAGAAAGCCACCCAGTGCTCTTGCTTCAAACCTCCTCAGTAAAAACCCTTCTTGGTGCAATGCCTACAAAGCAATCCTGACAACGGCAGATGTGCCACGACTGACTGCAGATCGCGATGACTAATGCCCTCGTGCTGTTTATGTGTGCCCCCACACCCGCCCGTATCCAAGCATCCTTGTAGTTCAGCTGGAAGTCTCAGCTGCATTCCACCCATTTTGGTGGGATGGCTGGCTCTTTCCGCACTGAGCAGATCGAAGCCGTGCTCCACAGCGCAGCCTCCCAGGTGATGTGGTGGTCCAAATAACACTTGGTAAATATTACAGAATCACAGAATATCAGGGATTGGAAGGGACCTTGAAAGATCATCTAGTCCAATCCCCCTCCCAGAGCAGGAACACCCAGAGCAGGTCACACAGGAACGTGTCCAGGAGGGTTTTGAATATCTCCAGAGAAGGAGACTCCACAACCTCCCTGGGCAGCCCCTTCCAGTGTTCCATCACCCTCACAGTAAAGAAGTTCTTTCTCATATTTAAGTGAAACCTCCTATGTTCCAGCTTGCACCCATTGCCCCTTGTCCTATTGTTGGACGTCACTGGGAAGAGCCTGGCTCCATCCTCCTGACACTCACCCTTTACATATTTATGAACATTGATGAGGTCACCCCTCAGTCTCCTGTTCTCCAAGCTCAAGAGACCCAGCTCCCTCAGTCTTTCCTCATATGGGAGATGCTCCACTCCCTTCATCATCTTGGTAGCCCTGCCCTGGACTCTCTCCAGCAGTTCCCTGTCCTTGAACTGAGGGGCCCAGAGCTACATAAACTAATCGTGGATCAACAGCTACAGCTGGACACAGAAAGCAGGTAAGGTGGTGTCTCCAATCGTTGACAGACCCCGTGATTTTTCCAAGTATGTGACCTAACCCAACCAAGGGCTTCCCCATCTGCCTCCATCCCATTCCTCCACCTCCCAGCAACATGCCACACGTCTGCCCCATTTCTCTCTTTTACAAGGCAAGAAGCAGACACAAAGGTGATCGAGTTTACAGAGTTTGAATCATAAAATCATAGATGGGTTTGAGTCGGAAGGCACCTTAAAGATCATCTAGTTCCAATCCCCCTGCCCTGGGCAGGGACACCTCCCACTAGAGCAGGTTGCTCAAAGCCCCATCCAGCCTTGAAGACCTCCAGAGATGGGGCAGCCACAACTTTCATTATAGGCAAGAGGGTGGGAAAAGACCTGACATGCTCAACTCACCCATTTGCCTGCCATAAGGCCACCTTAAACCATCTCCGATCAGTTTGAGAAAACCTTTGCTGATGGAGCCAAGGCACTCAGTGCTTAGAGAAGGTTTTCCCTTGGGCCTAAATTAAATCTCTCTCATTGAAATTTGAGTCAAATCCTCAGCAGACACAGAAAGAAGATCACTCCCTTTCTGCAGCTACCTTCTACCCATTTGAAGACTACCACCCTCTCTCCCCTCAGCCTCCTCTCCTTGAGACAAGAGTCAAACCGTCTCACAGACCTCACCTCCACTCACCATCAGCGTGGAGGTACCACAGCTCTGACACATCATCCTCTCCCACGCACATACTAACACGCTCCCACCCTCACGTACCGTACCAGTCATCCCGCTTGAACACATGGCAGAGCATCCCGGGGAGGCACCGCACACCCGCTTTGTTCACATTTCTGGTCCTTGATGGCTCAAATCTGCCCGTGCTTGAGTCTGAGAGCTGCTTTCTGAGCTCTTAGGAAAGGGAAAAGTGGGAATTGGGAAGACCCTGGTGTCCTGGCTTAAATCCACACCTCCTTTAACAGAGCAGTAAGCTGTGGCTGGGTAATAGGGCAGCTGTCACACTTGCTAAGCCGCCTTCATGGCAACAAGCCATTAAGCACTGCAGCTCAAAATAAGCACCGAACCCCTCAGGAATGCCTGGACGCACAGTAACCCAGACAGGCACGGTCAGTCTTTAATTTCAGCTGCAGACAAGGGACTAACTTCAGTCCTGGTCTGCTCCTGGGGTGACTTGGTTAACTCTTGCCTTTACCACCACCACAGGGTGAATTTGGCTGGGTGTTACTCGCTCTGAAGCACTGAATCCCACATCGGTTTTTAAGCTCCCAGCCACTTGATCATGTTCCTCTCCCACGTTTCCCTCCAGATGAAGAGATACAGGGTGATGCAGCATTTGCCTGCAGAATAGTCACTGCCAGGGCTGTGCGGAGCTTGCTGGCTCCGGCTCCCGGCGGGGACGGGAAGGGGGAAGAGCTGCAGCCCCCACGCTGCTGCAATCCCACCGCCTGGAGTTTCAGCATCGAGTTAAAAGACCTGAGCGATTCCACGAGCGCGGAGCAGAAACTCAGCGGAAGGAAAAGCTGTCAGCTGTGAAAATCTACCAAACTACCCGCTGGATCGACAGACAGCTGAATCCGCAGACAGTCGCGAAGGAGGTGGGAAGCTGGATGACTGCTTATTATGCAGAGCCAAATCCTCCTATTATTACCTTGTGTGCTACCTGTCTTCTTTTAATATATTCAAGTGTTGTCTCTCCTAGAAGCACGGAGCTGAAAGGGATTTCCTATCACCCTCATGTCTGGTTCCTTCCCTACATACATTCTGACACCGATCACCTATTTGCGGATGGGATCCTGTCTTAGACACAGGTGTAGAACGTATAGCACTAGGCATCTCCTTCACATCTCCCACCAAGGTAACAAACCCAGGGCTATTCCACTCCCTGGAGCACAGCACAAGCTCTATCAGTAACCCCCCTTCCTCTAAAAACCCAGCATAACTGATCTGCACATTGACTTCAGGTCCTCTCCAAACTCAAACGAGATTTAGCCCAAATTCACTCTGTGATGCTTACTGACAGGCTTCAGATCAGAGATGATAAAGCAAATGTTCAAAAGCGGGTGACTTCCAGCCAAGGGACGACGCAGGATCCCAATTCAGCCCCCTCTGCTGAAATGCCACGTTTATAAAATGTATTAAAAAAAACAAACCCCAAAACATCAATACAATTCCTTTAAGAGCAAGCCAGACTGTGAATTGGCCCATTTGGCCATCTAAGGGCATCACACGTCCTCTCTACTCTCTAATCGTATTACGAGAGAGAGTAGGAGGGGAAAACTGTCTGCCCAGCTGGTTGGTACTCTATCTTCTCCGCGATTTCAATGCCTGCTGAAACTCAGGGGGACTATCCTGGGTTTAGTGAAAAGAGCATCCCTGCTGAGCCAAGGAAAGAGAAGCTTGTGATTTGCAGAATCACAGCCTGCTCCTACGGACTGCCACAGAGCTCAGGGAAAGGTACCCCTGAGAAAACGCAGCAGCTGGTCCTCCTGTGGAGCAGGAGATGGGTGAATCTCACAACCCCCTAGCGCTTACACCATAACCTTCCCCAATCTTAGCACAAAGCTCTCCTGAGATGGGCAGGAGTCAGGCTGGAGTGTCTCTTCCTCACATTGACTGTGCCCAGCTTTGCAGTCCTCACAGAAAGGACATGGACCTGTTGGAGGGGGCCCAGAGGAGGGCAATAAAGATGCTCTGAGGGCTGGAGCTCCTCTGCTGTGAAGACAGGCTGAGAGTTGGGGTTGTTCAGCCTGGAGAAGAAAAGGCTCCAGGGAGACCTTAAGGCAGCCTTCTATCACCTAAAGGACTAAAGGGTCCTAAAGGAGAGATAGGGAAGGGCTCTTTATCAGGCAGTGGAATGATAGGGTGAGGAGGAACAGCTTTAAACTGAAAGAGGGGAGATTTAGATTAGATATTAGGAAGAAATTCTTTCCTGTGAGGGTGGTGAGACACTGGAACGGGTTGCCCAGGGAAGCTGTGAATGCCTCATTCCTGGAGGGGTTCAAGGCCAGGATGGATGGGGCTTTGAGCAACCTGGTCTGGTGGGAAGTGTCCCTGCTCATGGCAGGGGGGTTGGAACTCAATGATCTTTAAGGTCTTTTCCAACTCTAACCATTCCATGATTCTACAATTCTACATCCAGGAGAGCCCAGCGGTAACAGCACAGATCCCCAGGAAATTTTAGGAAGTGTTTCGCATTCAAGGGCTCCACAGCAAGAGGCACAATCAGCTCCTGAGAGACACTCTACGCACAGCAGCATCCCGGAGAGGGCAGGGTGATTGCGGGAAGAAGAGGTGCCAACAGCACAGGCATGGCGGGTTTGCAGAGGATTTGGACCTCAAAAGCCCAAAATGCTTGCAGCTCAGCAATGTTGGCCCTGGCGCAGCTCCGGCTAAGCAAGCAAACGAAGGCTCCTAATGCTCTCTCAGGGAAATGACGGCACTTGGTGCCTTCTGTAGCACCCTTCAGGCTTGGGGCACTCTGCAAACAAGGATGCACACAGCCTGGGATGTCACCAGCAAGCCTGCTGCAGCTGGGGAAAAGGAAGCAGAAAACAACGAAGTGATTAGCCCAAGGTCACAATTTCCCTTACAGGCAGAGAAACAGCTCTCAGCCTGTAGCCTCGCCAATGCACCCACATACACCAGTCTAAAAACTCTTCCCTAGACCTCCTCCATGCAAACCGGCAGGGGTCTGATGCCTTAAGACTTGGAGCAGGGCAAAACCAAGAACTTCCCGTCAGCAGAAAAAAGTCCAACTTTGTACTCAGCGTTACTACTGCAGGAGAAGTGGCATCATTATTGATGAAACCTGAAAACTCTGGTAAATGTGAGAAGTGGCCATTCTCGAGGTATTGCAAAAGGCTTTGTTCTTATCCAGACTCAAATATCACTTGATGAACAATGGCAGAATATAAATGTTAAAATGTTCATCAAGTGTTCAAATAAAGCACTTCGGTCTTACCAGTGTGAAACACTGCTATAATTTTCCATCAAAAAGTTGACAGAAGTGCTACACCCTTACAAAATATTTTAATTCATTAACATCGGCATTTTTCCAAGGGAAAAACGTGCTGCTGGAAAACCTGGATCTAAGCCCTGTGCAAGCGAGGCAGGATGGTTTTAGGACCTCAAAATAGCCCACCTTGTGTCTGCCCCCTCTCCCTGAATTACACACACCTCAGGACGCTTTTTCCAGCATGAAGATCTTCAAGATACAGCACAATCACCAGACCTACACATGGATTCCCTTCCCACAGCCTGCTCAGCCAAGAAGCACACTGCAAGTCTACTCTCCACGCTTCATTATTTCCTCTGAGTAAAAAGGATTTCTTCCTCTCTGCTCTACACACAACACTTGAGATGTTTTCAGGGGGAAAGAAAAAAAGCAAAAGTTAAGAACAGCTCAAAAGCCGTTGTCCCTTTGGGCAGGAAGCCCACCACGAAAGGTGCTTTGCCTTCATGCAACCTGGAAATAGCCTCTTCCAACACTCTGGGATTTCATAGGGTCAGGGCTGCCTGTTCTTTGGTCTGCTACAATACACACACCCCCAAAAAATAATACACAGGTGCTGGAAAACCCTTCCAGCTAATCGTCTGCCTGTCAGTAAATGCCATCACGGAGATAAGATGTTAAAAAAATTCAGCATGGACATAACAAGCTCAGCATCCACCCAAGTCCTTGCCAACAGCACCTTTCACTGGAAATAAGAGCAGAGCTCAGACACCCAACTGATCGGCCTCATCTCTGCAGACAAGACCAGAGAGAGGGCAGAAAGCCCATATTTATACCATCTTTCTATGGTCATATGTGCTGTAAGAACCAAGTTTTAAGGCTTGATGGACTTTATAAAGGCTGATAGTGAGCTGTTAGGCAGGGAAGTCAACACGAGCCAAACTAAGGCAAGACAACCAAAGAGTGAAAGGCTCTCCTGTGCATCCTCAGCCTCTTGCTCTCTTTCCTTCCAATCTCCAATAACCTGCCAAGACTGCCACGAAATATTGAAAAAAACACCACCAAAAGACTTTTTTAGTCACAATAACCACAGTTTGCAAAGGCTTAGTTTGAACACTTGGCTCTGTCATTTTTTTGTGCCCTTATTCTGTGTTAGCACTGCGATTATACAGGGGTAGCATCAGAGTGTGTCAATCCCATTGCCCGGCCAAGCTATGCACGGTACAAAACCAAAATGAGAAAAAAGCCCCCAAAAGCTTGTCTATGGTCCTTAACCTAAGAGGTTTTAATCTTTCATGATGGTCAAAGAGCAATTGTGCTGAACCAGTGCAAGAGGCTGTCTCTGTCTAGTTGAAATAGGGAAATCGGACCCAGAGAAAGAGGCAAATTTGAACTCCAGCTTTGAGCCGAACTGCTCCATCACTGTTTAAGGATGCCTGTCAGCAAAACTGATTCGAAACACAGCACTTCCAGCCTCTAACTTCATCAAAATCAAGGAAACTGTTTCCTTTTCCCATCACATGAGCAACTCTCAGTGCCCAGCCAGGGAAAAGTCCTTGGCAAGACCGAGTCGTCTGCCTGAGCAGCACCAGTCACCCCCTACAAGCCTCTCCTGGTCCTTTTTCATTGCAAAGAATCTGTGCCCACAGCAGGGTTACAAATATCTCAAACTGCCAGGGCAAAAGACTCCAGAAAGGAGATTTATAGCGATAAATAATATTAATGACACAGGCGGACGGAGCTCCTTGTCCTGAGAGCTCCAAAGGCACATGAAAAACTGCACTATAAATGTCACCACCGCAGACACCAATGATGATGAGATGCCACCTCTGGGGAAGGGAGGCAGCGTGGGCTTGCACAGAATGACACTCGGTCAGGAAATCGAGGGTGGTACCACGAGGACCTGGAGGAACAATGCTCCACAGCACCAACAAACCCCAGGCTTTGCTGAGTGGAGGGACTCAGGAGGTAGCCAGGCCCCCAGCTTCCCTCCCATTATGGCCAAAGGACTCATCCTGATGTTGGAGTTGACTCCTAGCTGGGGTAAAATAAAAAGAGTTGTGAAAACGGAGTTGGAAAGCGGGCGAGGGAAGCAATTTTAGGCCTAAACCCCAAAGGACCAGCTGAGAGGTTAGTTGCAGATATAATAAAACATGCCTGGGGGAAGGAAGCTGCATCCTCCTTCAGCCAAGCCCATTCTTAGATGCGAAAATACTTGCACAGATGATAAAGGGCTTACACCAACCCTGTGGCATCCAGATAACGCTCCAGACACTGAGAGATGAGGGAGCAGCAATATCTGGTCATGTCAAATTAACCATTTTTTTCCCCCCCTGTTTAGTTAAATAATACCAAGCACTGCATGAACATAAAGACTTTGCCCTCTGTTAGAGAAACTTCTGCTTTAGCCAAGATAAAGACTCCTTACTCTCTTCCCACACTGCCTGGTCCTCTGCCCAATTCCAGAAGAATGATCAGGAAAGGACCTTCACCAGCAGCTCAGCAGCACACCTGGGCTGGCTTCATTTCAGGCTTCACCTTAAAAGTATTCCTGTGGCATAAATCACCATTTATTCTCTCCGACCATGTAACCTCCCTAAACTTTGTCAGGACCGGGTCGTTTGCAACAACAGCACAGACTCCATCCTGTGCTAGACAAAGCTCATCCTGGTGGTCACCACAACCTCTGGAGCCGGGCACTTAAGCTGCTGTAGGTTGGGCTGAAGGGTGAAGCGTTTCTTCTGGCAGAATACAGCCCTGCAGGCTCATGGGGCAGGTATGAAGCACCAGGGAACAGAGCTGCAGAGGATGGGTCCCGGCTGGCTCACCTGAGCTCAGCCTGGCCACCTCAAGAAGACTGGGTACCACTCCTGGAGACCACTAGCCCAGCAAGTTACCTCCCTGCCCACCTAGTTTCAATCAGATCCCAGCCTGCCAGGTGAGAAGACAGGGAAACAACCACCCGTGGAAGAAGAACTGGTACAGGGACACCAGCATCAAGACAACCAGCTCCTTCCAGGCCTCTTCCAAGCGGGAATCCAGTCCTGGTCCTGCTTTCGAGCATCTTTCAACCAGCGCATCTCTACGGAGAGCAGAAGCTTGGTGCCTCTCTCAAGAGGACCCCAAGAACAGCTCTACCCAACACCCTGAAGCTTATTTCACAACCCCGAAGTGGCCAGGCCTGCATGGGGCCCGGGCAAACACAACCAACACTGTGTCTTTAAAACCACTTCAGTGCAGATGTTGTTTCCATGGTAACTAGTGGACCAAATACATTAGTGTTTCTAATAATAAACCAAACCTTCATCTTGGAAAATGTGATCCCCCCCCTCCCTTTACCACCATCACCCTTCCTTTCTTCCTTTCCCCTCCCCTTTCGCTGAATTAAGCCAGCGTTTAACAAGCAAGGCATAATTAGTAAATAATTGCAAGGGCCCAGTAACTCCCAGTGCCCAGGCAGATGGAGAAGCGCTAGGTGGAGGGGAGGGAAGCTTTGCTCTATGAACCTGGGAACTATTCAAAAAGGGATGAACTACTTTAAAAAAAAGAAGAAGAAGAAGAAGAAGAAAACAAATAAAAAAGCACAGGGTGGAAGAAGAGCAGAGCTTGTGAAGCCCCTTTTGACCGCCCTGGGGTCGCCTTTGGTGCCCTGGTCTCTGACTCAGGGTTCAGCCACCCCGTGATAATTTCTAGGAATCTGGCACTTTTGTTTTTTCCTCCGGAGGCTCCGTCCGAGACGCGGCACTGGCTTCATTCATGCCACCAACAGCAGCCAAAACTTCACAACTCTTCCCCTCTTTAGTTTGGAGGGGGGACGACCCCTCCACACCCCATAACACCCTCCCCCCCCCCCAAAAAAAAAAAAAAAAGCGTGGAGTGGTGACAAGGACCCCAAGGCAGGGAAGGGGAGGACACGGGCGAGCTGCGGAGGGGAAGGAGGCGGTGAGGGGCGATTCCTCCCACTCAAAATAAGACACGTGCAAAGATTTCATGCGTGGGGAACCCACGGGAGTGAACACGCCCGGCGGGGGTTGGTTGTCGTCGTGTGTCCCCCCCCCACAACGTTTGAGGGTATTTATATTTCAAACACACAGCACAGGGACGGAGGGATGGGAGGAAAGGGGGGAAAGCGGTGCAGCAGCAGCCCCAGTGTGTGCGGTGTGGCGTGTCCGTCCGTCTGTCCCCGTGTCGTGTGTGTGTTCCCCCCGTCGTTGTGTGTGTCGTCCCCCCTTCCCGCCGCCCCTGCAAAGCTGCGGTGAGGGGCGAGGGGAAGGGGAGAGGAAGGGCGGCGGGGAAAGGGGAGGGTGGTGCAAAGCCTCACGGTTTTGTCACCACGGTCCCGGGGGTTGGTGGGGTCTTGTCCCCTCCTCCCAGGTACGCGGTACCCAAAAGCCGCTACGGCCGAGGATGCTCCGCTCCATCCCGGTCGCGTCCCTTTCCCCTCCCTCTTTATTTCCCCTTGTCCCCACATCGTGTGTATGTGTATGTGTGAGTGTGTGTCCCTTTCTTCTCCCCTCTGCTCCTCCCTCCGCGGCGACTCACCATGTCGGGACTGAGCTGGGCTAAGATGGCGAAGGCGGAGAGCCGGTCACACAGGCACTTGGTCCGGGAGGCGTCGAGCGGGACCGTTCGGCAACCGCGCCAGGACCAGGCGCCGGGCGGAGAGGCGGAGGCGGAGGCTCGGCTGGAAGGGAGGAAGGAA
>VZTM01038493.1:48465-117370 GCA_013400555.1 Jacana jacana | reverse complement strand
GAGCGCGGGAAGCGCGAGAGAGAGAGAGAGAGAGAGAGAGAGGGAGAGCGGCCGTCAGGGCGAGCGGGGAGAGGGCACCGCGCCCCCCGCCGCCTCCCGGCCACCCTCAGCATCACCCAGCACCACCACCCACCCACCCCCTCCGGGACCTGGATCTCTTAGCACTGGTCCTGGTCCGTCCCCCGGGTCACCTCTCTGACCCCTTCATCGCCCCACCACCCATGTAAACGTCCCCTGCCACCCCCCGCCCCCAGGGCTAGCCTGCTTCACTCTCTCTGCCCATATACCACTCCCTAACGCTGTAGCCTATATATCCCATATATGCACACACACCCACTAAGTGGATGTATAACCCTTTAGCCCTGTGTCATACAACCCGTATAAGGATGCATAATTCTAGAGCTCTGTCCCATCTATTCTATATATGGGAGCATAACCCTATAGCCCTGTCCCACACACCACAGATACACCCCCCTAAACCTATAACTCCATCCCACACATCCACAATGTGGATATAGAACCCTATAGCTCAGTCCCACACACCCCAGATACACCCCCTTAACCCTATAACCCCGTCCCACGCATCCACTATGTGGATATAGAACCCTATAGCCCTGTCCCACACACCACAGATACACCCCCCTAAACCTATAACTCCATCCCACACATCCACAATGTGGATATAGAACCCTATAGCTCAGTCCCACACACCCCAGATACACCCCCCTAACCCTATAACCCCATCCCACGCGTCCACTATGTGGATACATAACCCTATAGCCCTGTGATATACATCCCATATAAGGATGCATAATCCTATAGCTCCCCCATATCCTATATATGGATGCATAAACCTATAGTCCTGTCTCACATATACCATATATAGATATAGAACCCTATAGACCTCTCCCGCACATGCATTATGTGGATGCATAACCCTATAGCCCTGTGACACGCACACCACATATGGCTAAATAATCCTATAGTCTTCTCCCACGTGACACAAATACCCCTCCCTAACCCTGGAGTCCTGTTCCACATACCCCATATATGGATGCATGACCCTATAGGTCTGTCCCACAGGCCCCCATACACACCTCACTCCCCCACAGCTGCATCCTTGACCCCATATATACCCCACACGACACCCCATAGAGTTGTGCCCTCCCCATCTCACCGACACATGTAGACCTCCCCCACACCAGTTACCCCAGTATGTGACTCCATCCCTTCGTGACACCTTCCCCTTCCCCACCCCTTCTCAATTACTCCACAGGCATTAGCCCCTCCTTCTCCCCACTCGAACCTCCCAAGCTGTCCCTCCTCCCAGCTCTCTGGGACCAAGGTCTCCATGGACCATGACAGGACTGCCCCCCTCAGACCTCTCCCCTTGCCCTCAGAGTTCCAAGCATGGCAGGGATGGCCCTGCCTGATGGCTGGAGGGACCTCAAGAGACCAAAGTGACAGAGTCCCTGCTTTCTCATGGCATCCTTTCAGGGTGGGGAAGAGCAGCAGAGGGTCATAGGTGGGAAAAGCTCCATGTGAACTTGGTCATTGTCCCACAGATGGGATGGTTTCACTGGGACAAGTTACTGCAACCACATCTCCACGTGAACACTACAGGCTATAAGCCAGGGAAAAGGGGAATCTCACACTGTGCCTCGTGTGCTGGGGTACAGTCATCACCCCAAAGATACAGTACTTTCCCACCCACTGCTTCTGTGTCTTGTCCAGGCCACTCTCCTGAAATGTGGTCACGTACGGGGTGCAAATGTGGAAAATAAGGGCAGAAATGCAACGGTTGGGGAGGTTAGGATCCATACAGATAACCTGGGCTTCACTGGAACCTAGGACAGGATTTGGAGGCAGAGCAAAAGGGCCGTATGCCTTCAGTGGAGGAAGATGGATGTAAGATGTCCCCTTTCCACATCTGACCATCCTCAGAGGAGGGGACCTAGGCAAGAATGCCAGCAGCAAGCTCAAGGCAACTCCAGATGGAGCCAAGCTGCTCGGCAGCCTTAGGTGTATCACAGATGGCTTGGACTTCTCTGTAGTCTGCTGACTCCAGCAGACCTGCCTTGAGTTGAAGAGAAGTTGGGGAGTTTTTTTGCAGGTCTCGACTCTGTGCAAACACCAACCTGTTCCTCACGCAACGAGACAGAGCCTCCCTCCACCATCCTCCACCACCCTGCAAGGAACGGGCTGGGTACCAGCAGAGCATCAACACATGCTGTTGATTCTGTTACGATGATCTGCTGGGATCCAGTTTAACACATGACATTGAGCCTTTATGAATTATCTCCCTCTGGGACTAAAACACTTTCCATAGAAAAAAGGAAAAATAAAAAGCCAGACTGATTTTACTGTAGGGGTTGTCAGTAACACACACTGAGCAGGCTTTTTTTCTGGCTCCCATCCAGGGCTTTCTAAATGTGTGGACCCTCCTGCGTGGCCATCTAGCTGATGGGACAGAAATCTGTCTCCACCGGGTGGTTAGTTCTTCATGGAGCTGCCACATCATCTCTTAGAGACCCTCAGGATCAGGCATCGTTCTCTGGTCTAAACCATGCGCCTCTTGCCATTCACTAGCATCCTCCTGGGAAGGGTCCAAGAGATCCAAGGCCAACCTTACAAGGAATAGCAATTCTATATTCCCCCCTATAGGTACTGCCTATATTTCCAAGAACTTCATTAGCCCATTATTCTGTTTATCCCCTGCCACCAAAGACAAATGCCCTATTTATGATGTGTACGAATAATGACGAACGCTCAGGCTCCACCAACCAGTTATGCCTTCTCCCAGAAAGTACTAATTTCGCTCGACAGGGTCTATTTTCCATAAGTTGATCGCTATTAATTTCTGCGTTTTCACGAGCGTGCTATTATTCAATTATAATCACAATATTACCCACAATCCCCTCATTTTTTTTTTGGATCCCGTATCAGATGGTGTGTTATTGTGCCGAGGACAGACGTGAGGCGGGCGGCTCTGGAGCGAAGCCGTTGTGCTTCGCAGCCGCTCTCCGGATTTTGGGAGCACTTCCACCCTTTTTTAAACGAAAGAGCAACGATCCCCAAATTAGCCTTAACCTGCTCTTCTAACGCTCTTGCATGAGAAATTGCCCCATCTTGTTTCTCTTCCAAACATCTTACTTTATTAGATGACGTTTAGCGTGTTTTCTAGCTGCTGGTGCAATGAGAAGTATTACATTAGCCTGGGATGTGGATTAAGTAACCAGGCTCTCTTCCAATTACAGAATACAGGCGTTTAGTGAAATTTCTGCATTATTACAAATAAATCTGTCATTTCTAGCTAGTAACAATCCAATGCCATTAGGATTTATTGGGGGTTTAGTGTACTCTAAATTTTCCTTTTTATTGATTTTAACCATCCTGAAGCGTAAAATTCCTAACATCTCTTTTTATTTATTTATTTTAAATATATTTTTCAAGCTTGTCATTTGAAATGCTTGAGAGAGTCCAGGGCAGGGCTACCAAGATGATGAAGGGAGTGGAGCATCTCCCATACGAGGAAAGACTGAGGGAGCTGGGTCTCTTGAGCTTGGAGAACAGGAGACTGAGGGGTGACCTCATGAATGTTCATAAATCTGTAAAGGGTGAGTGTCAGGAGGATGGAGCCAGGCTCTTCTCAGTGACGTCCAATGATAGGACAAGGGGCAGTGTGTGCTTGCTGGAACAGAGGAGGTTCCAGTTCAATAAGAGAGAAAACCTCTTTACGGCAAGGGTGATGGAACACTGGAAAGGGCGGCCCAGCGAGGTTGTGGAATCTCCTTCTCTGGAGGTATTCAAAACCCTCCTGGACGCGTTCCTGTGTNTTCCTGTGTGACCTGCTCTGGGTGTTCCTGCTCCAGCAGGGGGATTGGACTAGATGATTTTTCAAGGTCCCTTCCATTACCAGGTATTCTGTGATTCTGTGAAAGGCTTGCTGTCAATGTCTCTTTTGTCAGCATGTCTACAACAGCATTCACTTTCTCTCTGAAACAGACTGGTGTTAGGTTTTTTGTAGATATTGGCTTATTTGTCTTTGTCTTTGCTTAGTGCTGTTTTTTTTCACTTTTTTTTTTGTTGGTTTTTCTTTTTTTAGTGCTCTGGTTACCTTTTTCATTTNTAGGTTTTCACAACAAATAGATATGCTTAAACTGTCATTCTTAAAGCATCGCCTACATGCACGTTGACACACACATACACCCCCTGCCCCCAAGCGATATGAACTCTCTCAAAATGTGTGAATACGGTTGCTTTAACATCACTTTCCATTCCGAAGCCCTGCTTCAACTCATTTACCAGCTTTCAGAGCAGGCTAGGAGAGATCTGTGCTCTACATCAACGGGAAGGGAAGGGAAGGGAAGGGAAGGGAAGGGAAGGGAAGGATCCCCCAGCTTCCCACAGGGACTCCACCCTTCTCAAACTGCTACTCTCAGGTGTGATCCTTCCTTTTGTCTCTCTGAAGTTCATAGAATCATAGNAAGGGAAGGGAAGGGAAGGGAAGGGAAGAAATCAGAAAACCTACTGAAACATGAAACACCAGGGAAGGGATCAGAAAACAAATAACAGTCCCAAGATGCTGCGCTTGGTTCCTCACTCTCACGGCAGAGAAGCTGACAGTACAGCAGGGGACGCAATATCAGAATAAAGTCTAATCTTGACATGGTCTGATACCCTTTTCTAGACGCACAGAGAGAAAGAGCACATCACAATATCTAGGCATAGAAATCATTATAACAACTGCCCTTTGCTCTTACAAACCCGGTCTGATGGCTGCTTATTTATCCCATTGGATTCAAAGAAATCAATTGGATCAAAGCCTTCTAGTTTTTAACTTTAAAAGTGGCTATAAATCACATGAAGGATGAGTGCTGCTGCTTGCTGAGTCAGAAACTTGGTGTAAATCACCTCAGAATAAGTCCAACTATGCCATTTAATAGCAAATGAAAACCTGGCCTTCATCACTACCATTATTATCAGTTATTAAACAACTCGGAATATTCAAATGCTGGGTGCTCCAAAGAGCATGTCCATTCCTCAGGTTTTAAGGTCCTCATCAGAATAACTCTTTTCTCATCCTTTTTGTGCTCTTTGCAAATCTTTTTAACTACCTATTCTCTTTGCCCTTCAATCCTTTTGATGCAAACACCTCTGCACCCTTTTGGCGATATGGCTTGGAGCTGGTTGGGGGAACGTATCTGCAGGTAGGAGAAGGACATGCCAGAAGAGTCACCAGCCTCTTTTCACTGTCCACGTGCTACCATGTGGCAAGAAGCAGTCTAAGCTCAGTCTTCAGAGAGCTGAGAAGGTTTCTTGGGCATTACACCATCACAAGGGCTAACAGATACATCATCCAAAGCTAGGTGAGGTGCAACCATCATTCTCTTTCCAGTATGGACGTGATATCATGTACCTTCCTTCAAGCCTGGCTTCTGTCTTTCTTTATTTAAAAATTAATTTCTAATTCATTTGGTTGCCAAGAAACTCAAAAAAATTCAGCGGGGTTCAGCTGCAATTGGAAGGGCTCAAAAATCACAGCTGTTTTGATGTGAAATTTGGTGAATAATACCAGTCTTGTGTTTTCGGGTGGTCCCACTCATGGTTGCTGAGTGTTTGAGCCTGTTCAGCAACATCTGAGAACTTTGGAGAACTTTGGAGAGTAGGGCTGATGGTTGGACTCGATAATCCCAAGGGTCTCCTCCAACCAAAATGATTCTATGATCTGCTGCAGAGGACACATTCAATACCACCAAGAGAGATCTAATGGGATCTCTCCATTGTCAACAGAATCACATCTGAGGGACTTTCAGTCGTGGTGAATGCAGGTAGTGTTCTACCCAGAACAGGCTAGCAAACATTACCCAAAAACCTCATAGTTCAGGGCAGAATTCAAATCCTAAATTATTTGATGGCTGAGCTTTGTGATACAAAGACTGTTTCACTGGGATCCAACCAAATGATGAAACAGGGATATTACAACAAGAGGATACTGCATATTTGTATGCACAATATTTTTTTCCATCGTGGACCCAATTAAAATCTGCAGAAGCAAATGGGATTTTAATGAAAAGGTCCTTAAGGGGAGGTAGGGGTTTGTGTATGTCTTTGTGTGCACGCCCCTGGGTGTACAGGTTTCATCTGTACATCAGTGCTGAGCCTTCATCTCCCCAGCAAAAAACCTTTGATTCTGCAGAAAAGTACATGGGGTTTGTAATGGCAAACCCATGCTCACAGCTCGGTGGCGAAGAAAAAGAGCCGAATTAGAGTTATGCACAAATATTGAATCCAGGTACACTAATAAGGAAGCAGAATAATTTCCAGGCGGTCTCAAGAGGGGAGGGAAGAAAGAGGAACTCTACTAAAGGGAAAACGTGGGCAGAATATTAGAGAACAGTGTAGTCAGACTGATTACAAGCCAGTCAAAGAGGAACTGTAGAAATCCCCAAACCAGACTGGCGTAAAAAAAACCCATTGTACTGGAAGGGTTAGCAGGAAACCTGACAAGTTGGTTCTGTCTCTAACATCTATAGTCAGATTTATCTCCGGTGTAATTCCAATGATGTTCCACAAGAAAATGTTCCACCATATGTTACAACATGGCTATGAACATTATTTGAGCACTTGATGGGAAAAAGCAATTAAGCACTGTCTTGTAGATTTAAATAGGAGATAAGCACATGCTTAAGGACTTTCTTAAACAGAAATGCTCTTCTGACTAGGAATTTGCACAAAATGGAGAGCCTTCATTGTGGGAAGAGCGGTGGATCAGAAAAAGATTTTAAAAATGGGGTCTATATTCGAGACATAAATAATACAAATGACCTCCAGAGGTTTCTTCCAGCCTCGATGATTCTGTGGTTCTCTCATACTTCTCGCTTCATATGGGCCGTTCCCCCCCTCGCTAACCAGGCAGGTCAGGCAAGTGCTTGGCACGGGGCCAGCTGGCAGATTGATTATTAATTTGGAGAACGAACCAGAGATGGAGTCAAAGTTAATCCTTTTTGTGGGATTCCCAAAAGCAATTTTCATTTCCAGCCAAAGGCTGCCCCAGAGCGCCTTTCAAGCACTTTGGCTCCGCACAATAGCTCAGGACTGAAAGAAATGTACAATCATTTTACTCCAGCAAAGTGTGTCAAAATCACCATTTCTGCAGGACCTCAGGGTCTGATTTTAAAGTGGATGGTTCCCAGGAAAAGGGAACATGAAATCTTCTGCACCTTTGGAAAAACGAAAAGCTGATTTAAAAACAAATATATAAATATATATATCTCTTTGGCTGCTAAAACAGTCACAAAGGATCTCACACCAGATAGGTAAACACTGAAATAAGTTAAACACTGAGATAAATATGGGCTAAAATCAATCTTTAACACTCGAGCTGCTTGGGAAGTTTTGGTGTCTGTCAATGCCAAAGCGATAATCGTGCTTTGCTTAGTTTAGACTGGATAAAAGAACTAGATAAAAGCCACAGAACTGTTTCACGAGGGTCATCCTATTATCCAAGAGGTAATTTTGCCTTTCTGTGATCAATTCACTGATTCAAAGCCAGGCTGAGCTCTCAGTTACGCTGCTGAAAATCCTGCGAGACATCTCGTACATCCAGCAAGTCAGTCTCGGCTTAACTGGAGCGAAACCCATCGCCCTAGAAAAACCATGTGCTTCTGTGTCTCCAAATGTGAAGTGTTGCACCAGTTTGGGGAGACCTGTGTAACCCAATCTGAATTCAAACCGGAGCACCAACCCAGGAACTGGTTGCCCAGCGCTTTTCCTACACTCATGCCAAAGAACTCAAGTGTCATCAAGCTCCTTTAGCCAACAGCCCCCAAAAAATAACCGCATCCAGAGCTACATCAAAAGCAGCATGGCCAGAAGGGTGAAGGAGGGGATTCTGCTCTCCTGCTCCACTCTGATGAGACTCCATATGAAGTACTGCATCCAACTCTGGGGTCCCCAACATAAGAAGGACATGGACCTGTTGGAACAGCCCCAGAGAAGGTCACGAAGATGATCAGAGGGCTGGAGCCCCCTCTGCTGTGAAGAGTTTCCCAGGCTGAGAGAGTTGTGGGGGTTCAGCCTGGGGAAAAGAAGGCTCTGGGGAGATCTTGCACCCTTTCAGTACCTAAAGGAGGTTTATAAAAAATACAGGGATAAACTCTTTAGCATAGTCTGTAGTGATAAGACAAGGGGTAATGGCTTTAAACTAGAAGAGGGGAGACTTAGACTAGATATAAGGAAGAATACTTTTTTGTTACGCTGAGGGTGGTGAAACGCTGGCCCAGGTTGCCCAGAGAGGTCGTAGATACTCCATCACTGGAAACATTCCAGGTCAGGTTGGACAGGGCTCTGAGCAACCTGGTCTAGTTGAAGATGTCCCTGTTTATTGCAGGGGTGTTGGACTAGATGGACTTCAAAGGTCCCTTCCGACCCAAACCGTTCTATGATATGGAAACTGAGGCACACAAAGGACATGTGAATTGACACAACCCTGTCTGAGGGCTCTAAGAGAGCTCCAGTCTTTGAAGTAAGCAAGTCATTCCTGAAACTACCCAGCATCATTGCATCCATACATCCTTTGGCTGGGTCTCCTGGTTTCCTCACAGGAAGGAGAAAATAACCCAACAGGTCTCCGGACTCACTCTAAAACTTGATGCTCAACTGTTGAGATCGCTCTGTCTCCTTAGGCTTTTTGTTTGGCGCTGATGCCCTTTTTCTCACCTCTACCCTGACAGCACAGACCTGGCACTGAACAAAACAATTTTCTGCTGGTAGGAAAGAATCAATAATCAGATTAGCAACTATTATTAAATTAGCTCTTTAGAAAAAAACAATGAAAATGGAAAAAAGGAGGGGGGAAAAAAAGCCTACTATTGATCCATTTGCTTGGTGCAAGGAAAATTAAATCAGAATAGGAATATTAATTTTTTTTTCTTTTTCAGAGGCCCCTAATTCCAGGTATTTTCAGCTGATTTACTTCAGAACTGACACAGGCAAAATTAAGGCAGTGGTGACTTAAGAAAAGATTCATGACCTATGAGAAATGAGGGATATTTTGGATTTTCCCCAGGTCCTTTTCTTTTTGAGCAGGGAGGAGGAGGGGAGGGGTGGAGGGACAAAAAGAGAAAGTTATAAGGAGGTTAAAAGCGAGGCATTTTCCCAGCTGTGGATTCATAATCACGGCTAACTGAATTGGAGCATTTTGCAGGGGACAAGGTTACTTACTATCTGCAAATTAGCCCCAGAAAAAAATAAATGAAACAGCCCATATGCAGCATCCAGTCTGAAGCCTTAATTAACATAAACAATGTTAAAGCGCACAAAGAAATACATATTACCATTGAAACAAAACATATGGCTGGCTAAATATCCATAAGATTATCTCCAGATAATCTTTTCAGACACCATAAATACAGCTGACGCTGAGCTGTAATGACTCTCATCAGAAGGCCACGTTGTCCCGCTGGAGAGGAAGCTCAGCACTTCCCACCATCGTCAGCCTCCTGGGATTTTGGACTGCCATTTAAAACCCAGGGCATGTGGTTGATAATTAATGAGCACTCTTTCCCTTTACATCCCTGCTTCACAGCTCCAGAAGAAGGTCTGAAATGCAGGCATTCTCTCTTGTGGATGAAGTTTGCACCATGCCGTGGTCTCCAAAGACCTTCCTCAGTACACAAGGAAGGGTGGGATAGGACAGAAGAACTTGGTAATGAGCCCATACCCAATTTTCCTGTACTTCCCCAACAAATTTCCTTTCCAAAGGCAGCTACAGGATAGATGTACCATCAGGATGGAGCCCTAGAAACACCCCTTTGCCCTCCGTGTCCTACCCAGTAAACCACCGCTAATCCTCAACACATGCCAATTACATCAAAGCTTTAATACCAAAGATCTGACACCACGGACTACCATGGGCCGTAGAGAAGAAATGGAGAAGCCAAAGACACTGTTAGACTCCTTAAAGCAGAAAGAAATGTGAAAATCCCTGTGGGATTTATGTTGCAGAGGAAACCAGTTCAACAGCTCCTGCTCATCAAGCCTGGAGAAATATTCCTTCCTTACCCCAGCTCTCGTGGTTAATAAATAAGAGATCTGATCTTTTCTGCAGTATCACAGCTGAACTTACACACAACGACAGGAGTTTGGATGAAGTATCATGAGGGTTTTGGGTTTTGTTAGAGCGCATTTGAAGCCCCTCTGTCTTGTGGATTTTCTCCTTTAAAAGGATGACATTTTCAAGATCCTCAACAGAACCCTGTGAAATCGAAACAGAAGAGCCTGCAGCTCCCTCTAATCCCTTGACTTCATGGTGTTAAGAAAAGAGAGAAATAATTCTCAGATTTAGCTACACCGCAAGCACTGGTATCATCAGGTCAGCTCAAGTGTCAGCGACTGCAGAAGATGACCTTGGACTACTTTCCACACTAGGCCAATGTTTTATCCCTCCAAGACTTTAGCCTCTGCTCTTAAACTTGTTCTTGCTATCCAGAGCTAACAGCATCGTTACAGCATTTCTGGAATCCCATGGATACAAGAAACCCAAGCCATATCTCCTGATCTTATTTTTGGGCAAAGTTACTCCACTGGAGCTGTCACGCTACACCAGAAAATCCGATCAATATATAGTTCATTAGATATCATGGTCGTCTTAGGAAAAAAGGCGAAAAGAGGAGCTACTGTGAAATTAACCTCATCAGAGGTTGGGACTTTCAGAAGTTGACCTTCCTGAATGGAGAGATCTGTACCAGTGGGACAACAGGAAAGGATGAGCAGTAAGATGCCTGGTCTCATTATCATATAGGGCTCCTTTCCAACAGCAGACAAGGTGAAATCGGTGAGTGATATATTTGCCTTCCTCCCACCCCTAGGTGACATTCGTAGCTGCTTATCCAGGCTTTGCAGGACCATTCTCTCCAGGGGCAGCTCCTTGGGTGTCCTTGACTGGGGAGCTCACACAGAAATATTTTGGCCGGTGTTTCAAAAGAAGGATGGGAGCCAGGACTGCATTGGATGGGCTGTCACCCACTTGGGCCAGTCTGTGTGACCCTCCTGAATTTGCCTGCTTTAGCAAATATCTAGAAAGAGTGTATAATCCAGCTGGACACAAAAACGTTCAGTTTACCCTCTCAGCTTTTCATCTGTAATTTCTCAATTACTCTGAGATGCCAAACACATTAAAGACCTGTGACTGGTTATACTGTCAGTCCTTCTCACGCTGGGAAGACTCACGGTCGAAAAGATGGGTACACCATTGGCCTATTTATAAAACAATGTGGCTTCATGGCAGGTATTAACCCTTATGTGGTCCAGGCAATCCTCTTTCTCTGCCTTGTACAGCAGCCAGTCATCTTGCCATCATTTCTGAGAAACCGGGGAGGTTTCCTGGTTACGCAGAAAACGATACTGGGCGCGCACTGAAGTGATAAGCAGCCGCCTTGTCACATGTACTGAAAACATTTCGGGGAAAATCCTCCGAGGAACCCAACGCATTAGCAGAGTACACCGCTTTCCATGCCCGGATATCGTGGTCCCATGCTCAAGTCTCCTGGGAAGGGAGTCTTGGGAAGAGTGGGGAAACAAGGTAGTAAATGCTTTTTGCTCAGTGTACCAGATGCCAAAATACATGTAAGATGTTGCAGCCAGCAGTTAACAAGCTGGAAACGCTCCCTTTGGCTAGTCAAGGATGTACAAATGAGCTTGGTTTAAAGGCAGGGAGAGGAATGCAAACACCTGGTAAGAGACATCTCTCATCCTCTTTGGGGTATGGTCAGGCTGCTTCAGACAAGGCAACGTCTATGTCCTGTCTGCAGTTCACAGAATCACAGAATTGTAGGGCTTGGAAGGGACCTCTGGAGATTTTCTAGTCCAACCAAAGACAAAGCAAAGGTCACCTGCTGGACGGGAACGCATCCTGAGAAGAAGACTCCACACAACCCCTGTGGGAAGCCTGTTCCAGTGCTCTGTAACCCTCAAAGTAAAGAAGTTTTCCTTCAGGTTGAGGTGGAATTTCCTGTGTTCCCGTTTGTGCCTATTGCCCCTTGTCCTATTGCCGAGCACCACTGAAAAAGAGTCTGGCCCCATCCTTTAGAGATTTATAATATATACTATTTACAATATATACTATAAATATAGTTTAGCACTTCCATCTTCCTAGATGACCACAACGGACCCTAAAAGGACTCAGAGCTCCCCCCAAGTCCCCAACCAGAGCTCAGGGGGGACAAAGGATGGTTTGCTGGTGTGGCATGGGGAGACAACCACAACCATCACCCCGCGGCTGCTCACACCAAACCCTGGCAACACAACCTGGGTTGGCCCAGCAGGTTTGAACATGGAGATTTTGAACATCACTCCAGTGTGTGCGACTGACAGGGAAGAGGAGGATGAAACAGTGAAGAAAAAAAGAAGAAAAAACCCACAAATCCCAGCTCTGGTCCAGATCCCCTGTCACTTGTGCTCTCTTTTTTTTGGCCTCCAAAAACAACCCTGGCAATCCTGATGCTCTTCCCAACTTTTCAAGGCAAAGTCAGGGATGGAGACATGGGCTGCTCCTTGCCTACCTCTAAGCAGCACTTCACAAAAGAGCAAACAAACGCTGCTGTTGTTGTCCCAGACCCGTTTCCAAGAGCACAGGAGGCCCCAGGGCCAGGTTGAGAAGAAGGATGGCTCTCTCGCCACCAAAACACTAGCTCCAGGGTACGCTGCTTCTCAGAAACCTAAATCAGAAAAATTTAATGGCTGAGTGCAGGGCTAGCTGATAAAGAGACAAAGAAAAATAAATCAGGCAGATGACAGAGGGGCTGGGAATAGGAGGAGGTAGCAGACGGTAAAAGAAATTAAATCAAGAAGCCAAATTAAGGTGCTGCAGGCAAAGATGAAGATGCTGGATTAAAGATTAACCGTAACCAAGAGGGAGATGCAGTCCTTTAAAGGTACAAATTACTTCAATGCACTTAGCAAAACCCACACAAATCTCCTAAGAATAAAGTCCTCACAGATGCGACTGGATGCCAGTAACAGATATAACTGGACCCAGGAACTCAGGATAGCTTCACGCTCCAGTGTTTCCAGCTGAGAACGGGAATTAAAAGCAAAGCAAAGGCCATCACCCTAAAAAAGGGAAAGTTCTCTGTTGGCTGAGGCAAAAGGGAGGGGGTGCAAGAAAACCTCTGAGGAGGGTTTGGCACTTGGCAAACAAATTCTGGGGGCATTATGAAGTTATTCTGGGGGCATTTTGAAGTTATTCTGAATCCCAAGGAGCTGCTGAGCCCTTTGGGGCTGTCTCTTCACGGAGCATTTCCTGATCTACCTCTTGCCAAATAACTCCAAAGGACTGGTGGGCAAAGCACGGAGCGGAAGCGCATCTTTCATGCCTGCTTCTTCGCAGGTGAAAGCAAAAGGGAGCACAGCCAACATCCCCATCAAACCGGGAGCAGGTGAAGCAGGTCTCACCCTTCGGCTCTGCCACTGGGCACAGGAGACCCTTGTTCCATCACAGCACATTAGGTGTTTGCACTGTTACACGTCCCTGCCCTGGGATCGCCGGGAGAAAGGTCACTTTTGCTTTGCCACCTCCTTTTTAGCACAAGCAGCTCACATTTTACAGTGGAGCATCTAAGACCCTGTTTCCAGAAGAGTTAGGAACAGGTGGAGGAACTGGAGGGGAGGCGTGGGATTAACATGTTTAAAACCCTGAAGTGGTTTTAGCGTGCCTTTCAAACTTACTAAGAAGGTTCTCCTGGGCCATACAGAGTTGTTAGTAGCTGTGCAGACCACAGTAACAGCAAGTTAGTTCTGGCTGTGTTGGTCCATTATGGTCCAACTCTGCTCTTTGGACAGAGCTTTGAGCCTTGTCAATCCTGGTGCAATGAACCCACGATTAGAACTTCAGGGAAACACCAAAACCAAAGTCAAGACCCACTTCAAGCCTACAGCTGGACATCAGTGAGCTCTGAATAAGGCCCAAGAAGTGATGAGGGGTTCAGAGAGGCAGGTGACAGCAAGAGGCAGGCACACACATGCACATGACAGGACAGGGGGCAACGGCTTTAAATTGGAAGAGGAGAGATTTAGATTAGATACCAGAAAGAAATTCTTTCCTGTGAGGGTGGTGAGGCACTGGAACAGGTTGGCCAGAGAACCTGTGGATGCCCCAATCCCTGGAGGGGTTCAAGGCCAGGCTGGATGGGGCTTTGAGCAACCTGGTCTGGTGGGAGATGTCCCTGCCCATGGCAGGGGGTTGGAACTCAATGATCTTTAAGGGCCCTTCCAACTCTAACCATTCTATGATTCTATGAACACGGGGATGATGCTCCGTTTAGTCAGTATGAGTTCAGCCAGCTGCACTTTTTATTCTCTGCCAGTGCTTTCCCTCTGCTCCTCTCCCTTCCCTTTGGCTGCCTTTCCCTGTGCACTCCACAGAAATGAGCATTTGTGGATGGGGAGCAGCCAAAAGCAGCCCCTTGGATGCGTGGAGCGCCTCCCTTCCTCCCAGTTCAAATTTCTGGAAAGCAGCACCTGCCTCTTCCCGAAGGACATTTGGATCCCAGTTCAGGGATGCTGCAGCGCTGCTCACCGCCTTCTCATCGTTATTCTGTGCCTATAACTGCTAGAGATCTCCTGCCACCTTCCATGCCAGTTTGTTACCGGTTTTGGGAGGGAGGGGGTAAATGAAATGTAAAGCAAACCACGAAAGCCCATCCTGGTGGGACCAGTGGGATTTCTGCCTTGACATACGTGGGTTTATAAAGGAATCTACTAGAGGGTTTTGCTTTGGATTTACATTAGCAGGAGAGGAGGAAACCTCTGGGAAATAAAGACGATGCTAATGCAGTGAGGGGGCTGGTGGACTGGTGGCTTAATGAATGCTGATAAATAAACGCTGATGTTTAAGATCCCGCTGCCCCCTCTCCTTGAACAACCTGTTCCCAGTCCTCCCGGATGCTGATGAGATGGTTTCTCAGCGGGAGGTCGATGTAAACAGCTCCCTGGGGACTGGGAGGGGGGACAGGACCCAGATCAGTCAGAAGGATAAGAGGGAGCAAGACATCCCGCAGCAGGGGGGTGCACTGCTCAGCTGGGAATGGAGAAACAACCGGATCCATCGGTTGCCTTTCAGCCCGCAGCCATGCTGCTGGGAACAGGTACCTCCTCAAAATTTGACAGCAGCGAGGGTGCAGGGCTGGAGAAAGCCACCAACAGCACTTGGGGTCGTGGTAAAACTAGAAAGCATCAAAGCAAACTTCCCTTCTGGCTTTAGGCAGGCTTGGTTTTGAAACACAAACCCAGGTCCAGACCCGCAAAAAAAAGCTGGCAGAGGTTTTTCCCCCCCCCGCCATGGAAGATTTCCCTGCCAGGGTTTTAGGTGGGCAGCCGGACTGTTGTCAGGTCAGCTCTGATTCCTCCTTGTGCCCTGCCCGTGGATCTGTCTGGGAAATAAGACGCGCTCGACCCGCAGATGTCGACCCGCAGCACCCCGGCATTTCGGAAAGAGGAGGAATAAGGAGCAGGTGCCAAGCGGAGCCACAGGGATCTGCTTGCGCTTTTCTCGGGGAAAGCAGGTCACGGGGGAGGAGGGGGAGGCATTTCCCGGCTTTGCTGCTGAAAATATGTTTAACCACAGCTATGCCGGTAACCAAACTCTCTGCCAGCCCCTGGAACTCCACGCAAAGAGGGATTGCTATCAAAACCTTTCAAACCCACTGTCTGCTAATGAAAATGGCTGTAAGAGACATAGGCTGGTGGAAACCTCTCTCTTCCCAGCAACGTTTCTTCATTAAAGCTCTCTCTTCCCCCCCTGTCCTTCCCCAACCTGCCTTGTCTCCGGCCATCTGAGCCACACAAAGGACAGAGTACTCCCCAAGAAACCCAGGCTTTATCTCACACCTCTGGCAACACCTGAGCGACTTCTCCAAACCAGACAGATGTTGCAGCATCTGGGCAAACTTGCACTGCGCTGTCTGATGTATTTTATGGGCTGATGTTGAGCTGATGGGGCGTCGGAGGGACTCAAAGACTATTCACCCGACTGGGAGCTTCTGACTTCCCGCTTAATGGGAAGACACGGAAATTCTCCTCAGCTAATTAAATACCTGCCAATTATAAGGCAGCACGAATGATGACTGTGCTGGTTAAAGCAGTTTGTACTGAAAAAAATGTCTGTGCTGCCCTGGCTGTGGTTTGCAGCATCAGGAATGGCTTTTATTGCAGAAGGCACAGTCCTAGGGGTGAAGTGTCCTTTTTTCCTGTCCATCCATACACCCCAGTACGCCCAGCAATAATATGCATGCGGGCCAGTGCCAAACTCATCTATCAGTGCCTTCTCCCTTGGCACACCGATCATTAAAGCCCTGCTTCTGCACCTCCTGCAGACCTGTGCAGATACCTTGGGCCCCAGTTCCAGGCTGCAATGTCCTTGTAAAGCTTGAACCAGCTCCTGCTAATCAAAGACACTTGCGATACAGCCTTCCACAGAGCCCGGAGGGAACAGGACTGAATCTATAGCTCCCAAGCTGAGAAACTTAGAACTGTCACCGAGACACACTGAAATCTCAGGTTTTAAGCCAGTAACAGCAAAATGCACCCATCCCACCCTGGTATCCTCTTTCCCAAGGCCCAGGAGAAGGAAGAAACACGAGGGTAAGCCAGCCAGTATTACCACCCCAGATTTCACAGATGAAATGCAGAATTCCAGCAGTAAGCTTTTATCCTCTGGCTCAGCAGAGCTGCACATTGCCAGATTGTTGCCTCCAAAAGCCAAGCTGGGCACCTGGAGCCAGGAATCTCAAAAGAAGGAGATCAGCCTGGGCTTGCAGAGGGTGAATAAGGGGAAACGGGGTAAAAATTTTAAGGGGTAACAGCTTAAAATTAGAAGAGGGGAGATTTAGGCTAAACATTAGGAAAGAATTCTTTACAGCAAGAGTGGTCAGGCACTGGAATGGGCTGCCCAGGGAGGTGGTGGAGTCCCCATCCCTGAATGTATTTAAGAGTTGGTTAGATATGATGTTGAGGGATATGGTGTAGGGGAGAACTTTGTAGAGTGGGGTTGATGGTTGGACTTGATGATCCCAAGGCTCTCTTCCAACCTAAATGATTCTATGCTTCTATGAAATCTTCCTGCTACAGCTTTCTCCATTCCAGCTGGGAAGGTGGAGAGAGGGGTTATGTCTCGACGAGAGGAGCATATGAGCCTTATCAATAGCAATAATACTCTAAGGAATAAAGTGCAAAGATTTTGTAGAGAAACAAGTTTCTGGAGCCTTTGGGGAAACAAAACTAGTTGGGGAGAGAGGGTCTGGAAATCAAAGGGGGTCCAAGTGCATGTGTGTAGAAGGGATGATATTGATCTTGGACATTTAGTTTGACACTTGGGAGTCCATAAGGGGAAAAAAAAGAGGTTGGAAACCACAGTGCTAAGGTGTGTGGTGGTACGTGCTTGCTGTGTTCTCCCCAGCCCACCCAAACACCCCCGCCAGCATTGCTAGCTTGTGAATCAAGGTCTTCCACACACACTTGAACAGCGAGTAAAAAAGCAGGGTAGGACCAAAGCGACAAAGCTGCTGGTCTCAGCCTTCACCTGCCCAAGGGTAACAGAGAGGAGTGGGAAAGGTCCAGTGGATATGACAGCTCCCACTCCACCTTCCTCTTTGATCTTTCTTTCTTTCTCTCCTGAGGTGACAAGCGATGTCAGAGTGAAGAGACACTGCTCACAAGCTGGGGGCTCCCTGGCCACCTCTTCTGAGAGCGTCCCTGGGAGGGAAGCCAGGAGAACAGAAGTGCTCCTTGCAAGTCCCGTGTTCAGGGGACCTGAGAGCAGGTCCCCATGTGGCTCCAGCTTCAGAGCAGCAGAAATGTTCTGAGAGTTACTGTCACTTTTGCTGCATTTTGAAGCCATCTTAACCGTGAAAAGCCTCAAAAGGAAAGTGACACTTGTCATTTGACCGACACCGCTTTCTCCTGCCTTTTTTCTCACCAAAACTCTCCTAAAACATTAATCTGGGCAAAGGCAAATGTTAAACTTCAGAACTGTAAGTGACCTAGAAAAGGAGGGTTTTTTTTTCTTCGGCTCCAGTTGCAGCAACAGCACATTGAAGGCTGTGAAATACTCAGGAGCGACAGTAATAGGAGTCATGTAAGTCCTGTTTCACAGACTGCGGCAACAGCTCTTTACTGCTGCTGAAGATGTAACAGGCAGGACAATCTCAGCTGCTTTCCAGCTCCCAGGAGGAGCCAGCAGAGCTGGCAATTAGCAAAAGCATCTTTTGCACTTGTAAACTGAACGAATTGGGTGGAAACAAACTGGGAAGCCGGGAAACACCCAGCGCCGCGTTGCCATTTCTGACAATACTTCTGAGATGCCGATGCCTGAGCGGAGAGAAATGCAGCAGCCTCCAAGAAGCAGGAGGGTGAGGGTTTCTTTTTATAGCTGCATGAAAAAAAAAAAGAAACCAACATTAAAAAAAAAAACATACCAAAACTATTTTGGTCCCACTAACAGAATACTCCTGAGAACACTGCCATAAGAGACGCTTCCCCATCATTTCAGACTTGACATTAGGAAGCGTTTCTTTCCTGAGAGGGTGCTCAAACACTGGAACAGGCTTCCTCGAGAGGTGGTTGTTGCCCCAAGGTCAAAAGACCTCAAAGAGCCCTTTGAAGCGCTTCTGCCTCAGCCCCAGATTAAGGCTGAGATCAGAAAAAAATAATATATATATATTCACATTGGTATTGATAATCCCTGGGCCAAATCCCATGGAGTGTCCTTGAAGCTGTCAGGAGCCTTGCTGAGGTTTGAAGGATGCTCAGCACTCCTTAAGGTTTGACACATGAGGAAAAATCCACCACTAAATATATAATATCCACTCTCAAATTAGAGTGGCAGTCTCCTGAATCCTAACTTCCTCTGAGCTCCTGTTCTCCCAGTACAGGATACGGCTAACTTGTATGCAGAGCCACCAGCACAGCCCTAAGAAAGGACAGGAGATCTGAGCTCCCATGTGGCTGAGTGGCTCAGCTCTGCTCCTCCTTGGTGGTGGGATAAATCACTCCCTCAGTTTCTTCTTCCCCACCTGGAAATGACAGCATTTAGGTGTTTAAGGACAACCTGTAACCCATCAATGCAGTTACAACCCTTTCCATCTTTGTCCCCTTGGCTGGCTGGTGGTGTGTTGGATACTTCACCAAAAGCTGAGGGCAACTGATGTACTTCCCACCCACTTTGCTGCCTGCATTTTCATCCACACCAGAAAGAAAGACTGTCCTCAAACCTGCAGAATTCACCCCAGGAAGACCTAGGCTCTTGCTGGTTCAGGTTTAAGGTCACCCCGCCAGGCAGCAGGCTCTGGTAGATTGTGAATTTGTTCCCTGGCTCTCACAGAATGGTCGGGGTTGAAAGGGCATCTCTGGAGATCATCTAGTCCAGCTCCCCTGCCAGAGCAGGATCACCCAGAGCAGGTTGAACAGAAACACTTCCAGGCCAGTTTTGTATATCTCCAGAGACACAGACTCGACATCCTCTCTGGGCACAGACTATTCCAGGGCTCTGCCACCCTGAAAATAAGGTTCCTCATGTTTAGATGGAACTCCCTTTCTTCAAGTTTGTGTCTGTTACCTCTTTGTTCAGTCACTGGGCTCCACTGAAAATCAGCCCCATCCTCCTGACACCCACCTTTTAAGTATTTATAAGCATTTATCAGACATCCCCCCCTTCAGTCTTCTCTTCTCCAGACTAAAAAGACCCAAAGCCCTCAGCCTGTACTCATAAGAGAGATGTTCTAGTCCCCTCATCACCTCCATCAGAGACAGGCAGCAACTTCCAACTGACCGTCCCACCAACATCACATGTGTACATTAAACCACCTTGAAAGGCAGCTCTGGCCTAAAGCAGAGATTAATACGCTTTTTCCAAACGGTCATTATTGTAATTCAATCAAAATATTTGCAAAGCCCTGGAAAGGGCCTTGACAAGTCTGAAAATCATTACATGCTGTGTAATGGGGCTTTCTGACCTTGCTGCATCAGTTATTTTTCTTTCTGCAGCTCCTGACTGAGGGTTAAAGAGGAACCCAATAAATTCAATGGTGGGAGTAAAGAGGATCTGTCCTCTCCAGAAGGAGAGCTTTAGTTGTTCCTTTCCAGGAGGGTTCAGCGCTTCTTGCCCCTGCTCTTCCCACTTGGGCAGCGGGTCAGCTACAAGACAAGGGTTCTCCCCGCGGTGGGAGAAGCTGCCACATCTCCACGTCGAGCCGGCCGTCAGAGTGGGTTGGATGCTGCACGCGTTTGCTAATCCGCTCTGCCAGGCGGCTGGGAGGCCAGCGGTAGCACGGGGATGCACAGGCTGGTGTCCCGTGCCCTCGCCTCCTCGGTCTCGCAGCGACTGCCCTGAGCCTCCCTTGGTCCCATTCCGCTTCATGAAGACTAACGTTCACGTTGTGGCACTCGCTGCTGCTGACACGACCACGGTGTGATGGGCAAAGCAGACGCGATGGGGATTTATCTTGCACGGACGACCGGTTCGATCCTAAAGCTCACGTTTAGATTTACTGCGTCCTCCGTGATAAATAATAATGCTATTTTTTGCTACTTACCACCACTTAACAGAGCTCCTCATTCCTAGAGATCGTGACATTTAGAAGAGCTGTCTGATGTTATTAGTGCAGTAGGCTCGGGGAAAACTGAGGCACAAAGCTTACACTGATTTGCCCAGACACACAGAAAGCTCACCATTAGAAAAAGGCTGTGTCCTAGGCCTTATGTCCTCTTTTCGCTGCTATATTTTAGCAGAACATTTAATCTCCTGGTGCGGTGCACAAGCAGTCAAATGAAAACGAAAATGAAAACAAGCCCTTTCCCCCTCTTTAAAAAATAGGGGCAAACTTCCCCCATCCTTATTCACAACATGCCAGTTCTCAGTACTTTTTCCCCCCACATCCACCACTCCTACCCACCCTTGAGCAACGACATGGACTCATCAGCCTGTCTCTGCACCCTGGCCGTTTCCAGTGGGCTCCCATCACAAAAACGAGAGCTCTACACTGGAAGGGGCAACATAGCCTCCCCCCTTCCAGTTAGGATCCCTTGCCTGGGCTATGGAATATGTACTGATGGTGTTTTTGTGGTTGATTCACAAAGCAGAGAGAAGACCCACTGCAAATACCAACACAGGAGGGCTTTCTTCAGCCCAGTCACTAAAGATAAAGAACAAACTCTTACACTGTTGTCAAGAAATTTTAAGAAACACTGAGTGTCCTCAAATTTTGGCTATCTGAAATTATTGTGATGATGGCAGGTACTGCTGTGTTTCTGGCTTGCATGCTGGTGTAGTTCATGGATTCATTAAAAAATGAGGCATTTTAAGAAGAATTTGGAAATGGCCTCAGTCTTGCAAGGAAGTTGAGCAAACAAACCAGCTGGGAAAACTTCTTCTTGTGTTCTTAACAGAGACATGTACAGCATAACCTGCTTGAGCATCCATAGTGCTGATGGTCTGTGCTTTGGACAACCCAGGCCCTGAAATACTTGGGGTCATAACATGCCTTTCCTTGTATCATGCACAAGCTGCTCTGCCGCTTTTCAGCTGCCAGCAAAGCCAAACAGAGGATACAGACCTGATATCCTCAGGATGGTGATAGGATCTGCACGTTTAAAGTTCTGCTCTGGATCCAGATAGGCTTTCTTGTGCTCATAAAGGTAGAACAAAATCAGTCCATCAAAGATGTACGCAAAGTACAGTGACTCTACTCTGACTTTTACACACAGAGGGTTCTGAGTATCCCCAGTAGTGCAGGTGTTTGTCTTTTGTCCATGCACCTGAGCCTGCCTTGAAGCTGTTTCAAAGCTGCACCCTGTTGGCTGTTGAGTCATTGGAGTTAGAGAACACCAAGGGTAGGCTTCAAGTTGCCCCAGACTCCTTTATTTCCCCACACTTAAAGGTCTGGAGCTGTGAATCAGAGCTCTCCACCAGCACATGCAAGTGCCTATACTGCAACTGTTTTCACATTCTCAGCATATACAAGGTACCACACAGACAAGAACTGAGGGGAAAACAAGAGAAAGGCACCAGGGAGTGGGACTGGAGTCTATTCTTGCAACCTGGGAAGTCAAGTTGGACTTCCACCATGTGCCACTGAAAGCCCTCAGCAGCCTGTCACGTCTGTGGCAGATGGCCACAGAAAGACACGTGGCTGCTAAACTCATCCCCTCCCACCCGCAGAGGGACTAGGAGTAAAGGACATCCTGGCTTCAGAGCAAACAGCTGTAAATAAAGAAGAGCAGGCAGGGATGCAGGAAAAATGTGCAAGCCCAGCCTGGCACACACAACGCACCGTGCAGGGCTTGTGTGTGCACACAGACACAAACACCCTACAAGCTCCTGTATGAGTTTAAATGCATGTTGTTGTTTGGGGTTTGAGAAACACAGAACAATTTGTCATGGTTTAGACATTTATCCTCTCACCTGATGATCCCTTCCAACCTGGGAAGGGGGGTTGGGAAAGAGGGCTGAAATATAAACAGATTTAATAGAATAACACTAGATAATTAACACCAATAACAATGAAGACCAAATATTGACCCAAATATCACTATAAAAATCTACAGAGACTATACTCAGCTCCTTCCCTCAGCAGAAAGCTGAGCACCTCCAGCAGGGATTGCAATTTGGGACACGGTGGGCGCTGTGGCTTCAGGAGGAAGGGAAGGGCTCAGGGGTCCAGCACCAGGACAAGAAGTTCTCTGGATCATAGCCATCAATGAAGAGAAAGAATTCCAGAGAGACCTTAGAGCCCTTTCCAGTCTCCTGACAGGGCTACAGGAGAGATGGGGAGGGACTCTTTGTCAGGGAGTGAGGCGATAGGAGGAGGGGGGAGAGCTTTAAACTGAAAGAGGGGAGATTTAGATTAGATATTAGGAAGAAATTCTTTCCTGTGAGGGCGGTGAGGCACTGGAACAGGTTGCCCAGAGAAGCTGTGGATGCCCCAATCCCTGGGGATGTTCAAGGCCAGGCTGGATGGGGCTTTGAGCAGCCTGCTGTAGTCAGAGGTGTCCCTGCTCAGGGACAGGGCAGGGGCATTGGAACTAAATGATCTTTAAGGTCTCTTCCAACCCAAACCATTCCATGCTTCTACAGTTCTCTAACACTCTGCAGCCCTGATTGTGCACAGAAACACACTCACGTGTGTCTGTGCTCCCACTTGGGCACTAGCACTCATTTGTTCCCATGCATTTGTATCCTTGTATATATTTTGCACACATGCCTTTATGAGAACACATAACACACACACAAGCGTGGACATACAAGCCACCCTGAGCTCCCTGGCTCACAGCGCACACTCAGCACTGAGTTGAGGTTAGGAATCACGCTACCAAACTCACTCCCCTTCCCAGTGTGAGCCATTCTCCAGGTCTCAGTGTCTGCCTTCTGCTAATTCTGTAAAGGGAATGACTTTATTCCATCCAGATTCCTGACCCCTTTACTAGGCAAGCAAGGAGAAAAGCTGGAGCACTTGATTCAGAGCCTCTGAATCCTCTCTCCTCTCCCCCCTTTCCCTTCTGTCAAAAGCCATTAAACCATGCTCTGTTGGCAGGCAGCAGAAGCCCTGTATCATGCTGCTCGGTTTCTCCTGCATCCTGTGCAGTGAAAGACGCTGGAGAATAAGCCAACTCCTGTTTTGCCAGTCCCACAGACAGCACTGACTGCTGGGCAGTAGCTCAGCAAAGTCCAAAGAAGTGTGACTCTTCTCCTGGATGGGGATAGACAGAGCCCTGTGATCCACTAGAACCTTGTGCCAGTTGCTTTATGCTTAGCAGGAACTGGACCACCTCCACTCTGCAGCACCTGGAAGACCAGGTGGATGAGGTGCTTCCAAAAAAATGTGGCTTCAAGGTTAAGGCAAAAGCCTGGGAAAATATCCCCTGGAAGCAGTTCTGCTTGTTGCTTTCAGCAGCCCCAGAGCTCAGGTTGAACTGGGGAGCTAAATCCTCAGGCTCTAGAGGTGTGACTGGGTTTCACCGCATTAGCCCCATTTTGTCTACTCTCATCCAAGGCTAAAGAGGGTCTCCCAGGACCATAATTCAATCTGCCCAGTTGCACACTGCAAGCACAGTCAGACAGGCTGAACAAGAGGGTAATTCTAACTGGGTTTAACACAGGGGAACTAATGGGAATATTCAGATTAACCTCCCTGCATGCCCCTGTGTAGACAGGCTTTGCAAGCACGACGCTGCCTTCTTTCACGCATGTCGCCTCGGTACCTCCACAGGAGCACTCAGGAAAGGAAGAATTTGCAGGTGGAGCTAAAAAGGAAGATGCCAGTTAAGGGCAATGGACCTGGAATGGGGGTACTGGAAACTACCCAGCACAAAATCCATGCATGGCATCACATGAAGGGCACATCACTGGAGATGTCGCTCGGCCACAGTCAGCTGGAGTGTTGCAGTAGAAAATATATAATTAGCCATGAGTAGGGTCCAAAGAGGAGAGGAGTGCACTGATTCCTCATGGAGCTTTGGGGCTGCAAGATATTCCCTCCCTCTCTGAATCTGGGGGGGACTCATCCATCTTTGTCAGCACAGACAAGCTGTGTCACTGCTTGATCTACTGCTCTGGGAGGGCCATCGATGCACTAGATGATGGACAGAAGAAAAGCGAGGCTGTTTCCTGACTTTATAAAACCTTTCTTCAAAAGACAGGCACTGGGAGATGGATAAATTGATGTGATGAGCAAAAAGTGTCCATGGGATACTACAGACACAACCCCTTCTCTGCGATGTTTCCCTGGCAGAGAGGAGTAGTAGAAGAACTGGACCTGTTGAACTTGACCTCCAAAAGAAACCAGTGAGTAACCACCAAGACTGAGATTGCATCAAAGTCCCAGGAAGCAGGGAAAATAACATTACCTGCCTTTCTTTTTATCCAGTGCATCAGAAGCTTTCAAAAAGTAGGGTGAAGCCTATGGACCCTACGCTGTGTCTTGCTCCTCATGTTTCCTTGTACCATGCAGCAGTGCACCACTTTCTTGTAATGGTGTGGGATGTGGAATCATGAATCAGGACAGTTTGGGATTCTCTAGATTAGATACTGGACAGCCCACCCGGAAGACAGCCCTTTCATGCAAAGCAGTTGCAGCGCAAGATTCATGGGATGGCTGGACTATAAATACCCCAAAAAGCCAATTACCATACAGAAAAATTACGGTCCTTGACAGGCAATACCTCCTGCTGGGATGTTTTTGGGGCTTCTCTGACTTGTTCTAGAGAAAACAAACAAAGACACCTCCTCAAGCTTACTGTGAAACTGCAGAGCTCTCCCTGTGCTTTGCAATTCTGTGTGATCACCATCAGGTCTGCCAGCCCTTGGTCCACACAGCTCTGTCAATCACCCTCTTGAAGGACCAATATGCACCTCAAGCAGTTCTTGTCTAAAAAGAGCCCGTGAACAAAAACAGCCCAGCTGTATTTTAGGATCCTTCAAGTTCCAACTGGGAACAGACTGATGGCATACTTTGTTTGGAGGCTTCATAAAACACCTCTCTGGGCAGTTGTGAATTCTCAGGGGAGATTTCTACCTTACCTCAGCTGGGCATCAGATCCAGCCCAGAACCAGGAAGATGTGATTTAGCCTTGCCCTGTTAGCTGAGGCACTGGGCGTCCTCTTCTCCACACCTAACCTTGCTACACATGGGGCACCTTCCTAAACACTGAGGTCTGCATTTTCTAAGTTAGATAGGTTAAAGGCTTTAATTACTGGAACAGATGATTTCTCCCAAGGGAAGGGAAGAGTGTCCTTGATCCAAAAGTCCTGAAGCGCTTTCTCTTCCAAGAGCAAAATGCCTTTTATGCAGGTTTGGAAGGCCTCTCAAGATCAGCTGTTGTAGTGCCTAGTAATCTTTACACTCATTTGAAGACAGAGAAGTGGAAAATATCTGGTGTCCATAGCCAGGAAGCTCCTCTATAAGCAAGCATTCCCTGTGGGATGAGAGGTCCCCTGGCAATGCAGATCTGCTGAATCCCATCCTCTGCGGGTATGGCACATGGCACAATGCTCTCTCACGCACCATGACCCAACAAGAGAGCCAGCTAGCTGGCTTGTTCCCTGCTGTCATAGAATCATAGACTTGTCTACATGAGAAGGGACCTTTCAGATCATCAAGTTGAACCATCAACTTAACATTGACAAAAAGCACCACTAAACCATATCTCTAAGCACTACATCTACCAGTCTTTTAAATACTTCTAGGGATGGTGACTCAACCATTTCCTTGAGAAGCTTGTTCCAATGCTTAATAACCCTTTCAGTGTAAATTTTTTTCCTAATATTCATCCTAAACCTCCCTTGGTGCAACTTGAGGCCATTTCCTCTTATGCTATCACCTGTGACTTGGGAGATCAGACCAACCCCCACCTCACTATGCCCTCCTTTCAGGCAGTTGTAGAGAGCAATAAGGCCTCCCCTTAGCCTCCTTTTCTCCAGGCTGAACAACCCCAGTTCCCTCTGTCACCAAAACAAGGCATACTGGAGGGGAAAATTAGCCTCTAGCTGTGGCTGTGGGTCTGTGGTAGCAGGCAGCCAATCTGATCTCATGGTTCCCTTTCATCTCACAATAGTCGCCAATGTTTGACCTGGCCTGACACCCAAAGAATGCCAAAACCCACCTTTGAAGGTCTGAGGGCACAGACTCATCAGTCCCATGGGGCAGCAGGACCGCACTGTAACACTAATTAGCCCTGCATCTTCCACTGTGGCCATGAAGCAACAATGAACCAACCAACCAAGTGGTTGCCACAACTAACAACAAACTTTGGCAACTGTCTCCCAGTTCCCCCTGCCACATGGCATCCTTGTTGTGCACCAGAGCAAGCCAGGAGAGAAATACATATCTAATGATGCATAAGAACAAGAAAGTCCACGGACTGCAACCATCAACATCCTCCATCCTGTCCCAGCAGGAGAAAGAGGGAGCAGCAGACCAGATCCTGCCTGGGTTTTAATGGCAGTAACGCTAAGCAGCTAATAATTACTCCAGATGAATACCCTTGGAGGAGAGCCAGAGAATCCCAAATCATCCTCTGATTTCTACTTTCAATTTACCCAGCTAGTGCTAAGCTCGTTAATCATACTTGCAGCACCCAACACAACAGAAATTAGTCCCTGATCTTCTCCCCTCTCATTTCATGACATCAGGAGTTGGGGGCAAGAGGAAGAGAAAAAAGATGGAGAGGTGCCACCCACGAATCTAACAGTCACTCAGAGAGGCTGGGATTAATAAATCAAAAATCCATTATTAATATTACAAGCTTAAATATCTATCTAAATGCAAATGAATGAACACTTGGGGGTTCTTCCTCTTTTTTTTTTTCTGTGTGTTGAACAGTGCTCTGTTCAACAGCTCAGTCATGGAGGAAGCACGTGGTCCATGATAATTGTCTGTTCTAATTGCAATTTTACAGTTCAACCCTTCATGGCCCATGGATTTTAAGTAGTCTTTAAAGGGCTGTGGCATGTTTAGGATTGGATTGAAAGCTCAGGTGGCTTCACTAACAGGCAGGAGCTCTCATGTGAGGATTGCTTCCAGTTTCCTGCCTCCTTACCTGTTCAGTCACATCAGCTGCAAGGGGTTAAATCCAGAAGTTGTTTCAGGTGGAGTTTGGATCTCCAAGATCTGCATCCAGGATGGATGACTGTGAGCAAAGGGAAGGTCCCCTTGGCCAGCCAACCTTGGAGCAGGATCGTGGAGAGCCTGTAAAAGAGAAAGCTTAAGAGACAACAGTGTCTCCTGGGCAAGCAACACCACAGCAGGCTGGCTTGGGCTGTGCAGGGAATATGGCATGGTGAATAACGTCATTAAATTGGTCAGAGCTGGGAAATGGGATTTCCTGAAATTCACCCACTTGCACAACCATGTTATGAGACTGATCAATGGGCAAAACTCCAGCTTAAACAGAAGGGTGGCAGGAAGGAGAGGAGGGGAGCTAAAAGAAGAATACATATCAGTGTGGCTGAACCTCAGGGTTTCTTGGCTCAGAGTCACCACTTATGATCTCTGCCACAAACCAGGCAACAGGTCCAGCGTGCAACCTAAAAATCCTTGCTCCAAACAGGAAATAATTATCCAAAACTGTAATGCAAACCTCTCGACAGCTCCAGAGTGCTATTCTAGTTTGAGATGAGCCTTCAGGCCTGAAGAATAGGGTTTGCATCGTTTGTCTTTTGTTAGACTTTTCCCAGGAGGTGGCAGTGGTAGCAAATCAGCTTTAAAATGTCACACAAACAGCTTGGCAGCTCCTATGCCAGAGCACGGATCGGATCTTGCTTTGGAACACCCCATAGCAAGATCTGCTCATATCAGCATTTTCCAACTTTTCAACTGCTTGAGACCGCAAATGTTAGTTGAAAACACCTGCAGATGTGCCCCAAACCCCCAACATGCAGAGGAAGCAGAGTCTTAGCAGCAAGACTTGTGCAACCAATCTGCTGGAGTACTGGAAACCACCTTTGACAACTGAACCACAGCACTGTTGCCAAGAAATTGCCTGCTCAACTCTTAGCCACAAGCCCAAACCCATCCTTTGATGCCACAGAGCTGCAAGGATTAAAGACTGAAAACATTCCCAACACCTCACGGTCCTAGAGAGACAACAGGCAGCCGGACAAGCTGCCAAGCCTTGGGAACAAGAATATGGAGCAGCCAGACTTCCCAGTACAAGGCAGAGCTGACGATGCCGAACTGGACACTGTTTTGCCTCCAGATCAGGAATGGCATTCAAACTTCTCAGGCCACATGCAGTACTGGGCAACCCTTCATCTTTCTTGTACCAGGCGCCTTCCAGTGCCAGGTCGGAAAGATGTACCCAGCCTGAATGCCATTACTATCCCTCAGATACAGCCGTGTGCAATCTGGATTCTGCTCTTTTCTCACTCAGATTGTAGTTAATTAAACCCAGCTCTGAGCATGGCAAGGAAACACCACCATCCTTCTGGACATTCTCTCTCGAGAACCTAGAAAGCCAAGAACGCCTAGATGATGTGCAGACCAGAACGGGCACTGGTTCCATCTTCTGCCTCTATTTGCCAAAAACCTGGATTTGTATGCAAAAGTTTTAATCCCATTCTAGTGTGGAGAGACAACAGATTTAGAAGAGCAGGCCAATTCCTACCTAAGCCTCCTCCTGGGTCTGCCCACCAACACACAACCTTCTACTCTGGGCTGACCTATAGACTCTGTCTGCTCTCTGGCACATGGCTAATATCATAAAAATCCCATTTTACTAATTGTGTGAAGGTTCGCCTGCATGTTGCCATGAGTGCACAGCACGTAAGGAGCTCCTGCAGCTCGACTGTCTTCTAATCACAGAATCACAGAATATCAGGGATTGGAAGGGACCTTGAAAGATCATCTAGTCCAATCCCGCTGCCAGAGCAGGAACACCCAGAGCAGGTCACACAGGAACGTGTCCAGGTGGGTTTTGAGTATCTCCAGAGAAGGAGATTCCACAACCTCCCTGGGCAGCCCATTATGTCACTCTCACTGTGAAGAAGTTTTTCCTCATATTGAACTGGAACCTCCTATGTTCCAGCTTGTACTCATTGCCCCTTGTCCTATCATTGGATGTCACTGAGAAGAGCCTGGCTCCATCCTCCTGACACTCACCCTTTACAGATTTATGAACATTGATGAGGTCACCCCTCAGTCTCCTGTTCTCCAAGCTCAAGAGACCCAGCTCCCTCAGTCTTTCCTCGTATGGGAGATGCTCCAACCCATTCATCATCTTTGTAGCCCTGTCCTGGACTCTCTCCAGCAGTTCCCTGTCCTTCTGGAACTGAGGGGCCGAGTTGAGGGAGCGATTTTCACTACGACCCAGAGGGACTCGTTCTGCCCCAGGCTACAACATGGGTGTGATTTCCCAAGCAGAGGGACCCTCTGGGTTCTTCAGCTTTGCTTTGGATCAACTCACACACACCAAATTAATCCCAGACCAACAAGACGGGTAAGGTGGCTGCAAATACGTTGCCCGCTTATGTGCGTATACGCTACTTGATGGAGCATAAAAGGAGAAGAATGGAATCATTTTTCAGATGCTGCAGATAATGATAATAAATAATAATAATAATAAATGCTGGGGAATGTGCCAAATGGGTGAGATCTCAAGGAGAGAAACTGTAAGCAGAAGTGGGGCTGGTCTTCAAACTGACATACAAAAGTCAGTGAAGTAAAAGCACCATTAAATCAAACGCTTTGTACCCTTGTCAAGCTCACTCAGGATTTAAGACCACACTTTTCAGAGTGTACTTAAGCAGTCAGGCTTTTTTTAGGACACACACTCTCTGACAACTAGTTCCCACCTGGGATTTACGGTGCTAACTTGGTGGCATCTTAGGATTTCTTTCTTTCCCTGCTGACCGCAATCACAACACAAAACACTTCCTGAACAGCAACAGTCATTTCAGGATTCCTCGCCGATATTGGTCTACCATATCACGACAGCAGAAGACATATTTCACCCCTGCAGGACATATTTGCAACAGCGGACTCTGATTGTCCTCCTTATGGTGCCAAATTTGAGCAATGAAGAGAGCTGAGAACTACGTTGAGCTCAATTTAGGGCAATTTGTGAATGACTCCATAATCCTGGGCTGTAGCTCATGTATTCCACAGGAAGGAAAATAAAAAATGGGAAGGGTTGAAATTAGAGGCCGCTTTTGCAAAACATAAGCTGGGGTCCAAAACATCAAAAGGAAAATGCAAACACCCCTTCCTGTCAGCAGAAACCCACGAGAAGATCCCTGCTTGACCCTGGGAGATGTTTCCTTGGTACAGACACACAGTGCTCCTGGCACACAGGGCCTGTAAAGGACTATCCTGACAACATCCAATTGCAGATCTTTAAACAGAAGATACCTTTCAGCTGGCACTCAAGGCAATGTGGAAAGAAGAAAGTGTGTAGAAAGGAGAACTGCCCACCAGGATGAAGGACTTTGCCAGCCATGCAGGTTGATGCAAGAAAAAACTAAGTAGAGGGCGCAAATGGCTGCAACAACCTTACACGTCACTGCTAAAATTGTGATGATTTCACCCAAAAAGCAAAAGAGAAGAGAAATCCACAGCACTCACCCATCAGTTTCGTCCCACAGGATGCAGGTCTGGTTGGTGGTTCCCTGCCAGAAGAGAAGAAAAGGAAAAATGAAGCAAATCGGTGCCATGCTTTTTCTGGGGCAATTGGAGCAACTGGAATGAAATATGCAGGTCCTGTAGAACAGTTTCCACTACTCTAAACATGCTGTGCCTGTGACACTCAAGATGGTCAGCCACAGATTTGAATACTTGGAATGGTTTCTTTCTTCCCTTGGCTTAACAGGAAAAAAGAAATGGGCCTCAGTTTGTTCTGCATCAAGTTCACCATAGGAGGATTCAACTACTCAACCTACTGATGTTCTTCCTTTTTCCTCCTCTCACACAGAATCCTTTTGCTGCTCCCTTCTGGAAAGTGGATCAAATACAGCAGGTGCTTTTGTGTGACACGGTACTCAGAAGAGCCACAGCCCTGCAGGAGGGGGTCAGGTGTGTTTAAAGCCCCCTGGAAAAGGCTTATCATTGACTTCAGCTGCAGCTGTCTTAGACCACTTTGGAAAATCCTTCCAGGAAAGTCCAAAGCAAGGACATGACAGATGCTGCAGAGCCTCAAGAGGATGTCTGAAACCCACAACAAAACCAGACCTTGGGGTATATAAATGTCCATGACGTGTATCTGATTAGGGTTGAGCAGGGGAACCTGGAGGGGGTCTTCAACTGTGCTTTAAAGTACCGATCACAACAGTAATATTCATGCCTCCAATTGTATCAAAGGACTGTGAAGAACATTGCAAGTATTAATGGAAACCACCTTTCTCTTCCCTCCTTCCCTCCTCAAGGAAGATCATTGCTACAGTAATTTTTTAATGAGTGCACAGTTCTCCCATGATCATGCCCACAAATGAAAATGGTGTGAATTTGGGACACGTATGCTCATGTTCCCTGTGCAAGCAGTGCTGTCACCCTCCTCCCACAGTGGCAACGCCTGAGCAAGGGGCACAGAGCAGGCAAGGTTTGCAAGGTTGATCCATCATCCAGTGCATCCCTGGCAGTGAGCAACAACAGGACCCCAACATCAGCCCAATCCCAGGGTGGCAGCTGCCTTGACTGCCTGTGTTAAGGGAGACTGAAGGGTCGTGGAAGGCAAAGACGTTTCAGGAACCCAGCAAAGCCACCTCCTTTACTTGCACCAGTGCACTCCATCTATGCAAAAGCAAAACCAGCTGTGTAATGGTTCAGATTCCCAGGAAAGACTTACGTTGTATAGGTGGGAAAATTCAATTTCCAAGGGGGTGAGGAGAGACCGGGGAAATGGCTTCACAGTCACGGAGATGACTCTGGAGTTCAGAACAGTGCTGTTCCTGGGAAGAAAGGGGGAAAGAGATGCTTGAAAGGGGACCAAGGGAATTCTGCAGATCCCACCACACTCGTCACCAGTGGTACAAGGTTTAGTGCAGAAGGAGTTAGTCCCATTACTTTAAAATACAACCAAAGACAGTTGATGGACTAAACAGTTTTGGGACTGTTTAGTTTGAGGAAGAAGAGGCTGTGGGGAAAACTCATCGCCCTCTACAGCTGCTTGAAAGGACATTGTAGAGAGGTTGGTGCTGGTCTCTTCTCACGGGTAATTAGTGACAGAATGAGAGGGAATGGCTTCCAGCAGCAACAGGGTAGGTTCAGGCTGGACATTAGGAAAAATTCTACATTTAGTTCTCCAGGAATCAGACTCTTTTATGAACTGTGTAGACCCCTAAAGCCATAGGACATCCTAGCAAAGGCTGGCTTAGCTGCACTGCAAGGGCATGGTGGCCTTTAACAGCATATCCATGGGGTACCAGGTGATCCTGTCCAGTTCACTACTAGAGGAGCTGGTGTGAATCTCCAATCTCTGAGAATCAAAAGCAGATGGAAAGGGACCAAACCTTTTGTGTGGATGTCTAACACTCAAACAAATCTAGCAGCCCTAGGAGATATGGCTGTCAGGAGAGGCAATGAGGGAGGAAATTCCTCCCATACCTGTGATCCTGCTCCCTGGAAGTCCAAACCCTTTGTAAGCAATTCCCTGGACACTGGACATCTAAACACATAGGAGTTCCTGGTATTTCTGCAGTAGGAAAGGACTTGGGTATTTAAAGAAACAAAAAAAAAATTGTTTAAATATGCAAACATTTCAAGTAGCAGTTGAAAACTGCTGCCTCTCTTAGTTTAGAATGAAGGAGTTGGTTGGAGAGTGGTAGCCCAGCATCAGGCTGCTCCCAGCCCTTCCTGAACCGGTGGGTGAGGAAAACCTTTCCCTATCCGAATCTCCACCGAGTCTACAAGCATTGGCAAAATCTTTCACATTTCTTTCTGTGTCTTATCTTCCTTTTACAAAATAATTCAGTGGACAAGACTTGACCTTGCTTAACAATAAGTGGGTTAAAAAACCCCTCCAAAACAAAAACACAAAGAACCAACTCCACAGCTTAGAGTCATCTGTGGATATATAAGTGGATGCTCAGAAAGCCACTGTTCCACCAACACTAGAGGGAACAACGTCGCTTCAGCGGGTAACGAAAAATAAAGAGAGAGAGAAAGAGGGAGAGGAAGAGAGAGGCAATAAGGTACAATTATCAGTCTACAAAAAGTGAAAGGGGAAAGCCAAAGGGAGGAAATATCAACTCTAAGCTTTAAAAAATGCAGGTAGCTGTAGCAAAGCTAAAAACAGGAGCTGCTCAAAGGTGTATGTCTTCATTAGTAGCTGGGTCTGTAAGCATCAGTTCCTGGTTCAGTGTTGCTGAGTGTTTGCATGAACAACTTAGATGACACAGAAACATCCTTTTGAAGGCTGTGGAACACACAAGTATTGGTGCAGTAAGCAAAATCCAGGAGAAGTATTTGATTTTTCAGTGAGTTCTTAGCCCAGAGAAGTTGTTCACGTAGTCACAGCCCACCCTGAAGTTATCCCAGTGCATCCAAGAATCTGGAAACAACATCTGAGCTTGGAGAGCACAAGGCCTGCATGCAGAGCTACAGGCTCTGCTCTGGGGAGCTGTGACCCAAAATGTACCCGGGGAGATTGACTTCAGTGCAAAGAACTGTGACAGAAAGGACAGCAGTGATCCTGTGCAGGAACAGGGAGATGAAACAGTCATCTTCTCTCTGCACCCCTCCTTGTCAGGCTGCCACTGTACTCTTGGGTTCAATTTCACCTCGAGATGGGGGAAAACAGTGGAGAGAGTTCAAAGGAGAGACACAAAATTGATGCAGGTGCTAGAAATCCAGACAAAAGATTTCTCTTGAAAAGCGTATCTGACAGTTCATTGCACGTGGGGGATTTTTCAGCCGCCCACCCAAAAGGCCCAGTGTCTGGAAGTGAAAGTCAGACAAATTCAGCCTTAAAATAAGAGCTGGTCTCCTAGCAGAGAAGGTAATTAAGCATCCAAGCAGCTTGCCGGGGGAGGCGAGGGACTCAGCATCACGGGGGAATCTTTCAGGAAGAAGACGAGCTGTCTTTCACCAAAGCGTGTCGCAACCCAGCTTCCGAGACGCAAACAAAACACATCAAGACCTGGCACGGCCAGGAGGTCAGATGAGCTCAGAGGGTTCCTGCGTGGCAGTAAAAGAGCATGCAAACAGCTGTAAACACAATGTTTGGTACACAGGGCTGTCAGGGGCCAGGCTGTTGACTCTCTAACTGCTGCCCGCATCCTCTACAGCAATGCTCATCTGTGACCAAGCACCACTCACCTCCCCGGCTTGAAAAGTAAAAATAAATCAGGTGTCTGTGTCCCATCTCAATTGTCACAGCTGCCAAGAAGCACAGGGCTCTCTGGATCCAAGGGGATAGAGCAACGCATGGCTCAGATAGGGAATTGCTGCTTGGGGGAGGTAAATTGGGACAATTAGGAAGAGCTCGGCTGATGCTGGTTGCTAAGTTAAAATCACTTTTTTTTTTTTTAGGTTTTTTTTTTTTTTTCTTTTAGGAAAAAAAGTCACCCTGCATTGCATCATTGTGGTCAAACTCAGGATCTGGGTCCTTATCGCTCGTGTGTCTCCAGGAACAGCCATTCTCCTTTGTGATCAGGCATATTTTTACCCCCTAGGCAGGTGCTATACAGGTACATGGTTATTTAAAGACATTCCCCTTTTTCTTGCTGGGCTCATTTATATAGTGGTGAAGTAAGAGGTACTTTCTCTTTTTTTTCTTGTTTTTTTTTTTTTCCCTTTTAATCTTCACAGGTGATTCAGGGCTCCGGATTTGTTAAAAGAGGGACTGTCCTTTAATTAAGGAAAGTCTTCAATCAGATCTCCCGTGGGAATGCTGTTCAGAGGCTGCAGCTGCTGGTTATCAGAGCTTGTTCGCTGCTTGGCCAGAGAAAGCTGAAATACCGCTGGATCATTTGAACCAATGATGTTTATTGCCCTTCTGATCTAATTCCCAGTGCTGTAATGGAAGATATTACAGAATACAGTTGGCTAGCCTGCTAATTCCTCTCTGCACTCACTTGGAGCTCTTTTGCCATTGCCGGTGCTAAATCTGTAGGTATTTAAATGATTATCGGTGAGGAGAGATGCCCTGGTGTTTGTGGTAAATGGGTTCACGTTAATCAGTGCAGAACAGATTTAGAAGGTGCCTTAGGACGCTTAATTTACTGCCTCAGTACCAGCCTCAGAGAAAAAAAAAAAATAAAAAAGGCAAGGTAGCAAGAGAGAAAGGGAGAGGAGAGAAGAAAAGGAAAGGGAGTGCTGAACACAAAAGCTTTGGTGCCCGAGGCGCTTTGCAGCGGCCGGGAACACGGTAGAGATGTGCAGCCAGGCGTGCTGCTCCACTCCTCTCCTCTCCCCGAGCCTGTCTTCTACCACGAGGCTCTCAGAGGGTTCAATGTGGCTGGCAGCTCCCCCAGTAATTTGGAAGGATCAGGGCAGCTGAACATCCCCCATCTGTCAAATCGTTCCCCACGCCACCCCCTCCCTCTGCAAATCCCTCGCGATGGGGAAGGCAGCGTGAGAATCTCTTCCTGGAGGGGCAAGGATGGCAGGCAGGGATGTGGCTGTGGCCACAGCACTGTGCCTCCCCTCATATTTGGGGTGCACAGCGCTGCATGTGGACAGAAAAAAACCTTCCTGCCCCTTCCAGCAAGCAATGTCTGTGATGCCTGAGCCCGGCCCCACCTGAACACGCACCATCGCTTGATGGGGGTCAAAAAATTGCACTTCCGAATCAAAGTCTGCCTCGTTTCACCCAGTGACTTTTGCTATTTCCCTGGAGGACCAGGGAGATCAGCAGAAAAACCTGGTTATTTCCCAGCTGCTTGCCCTCCCCAGGCAGCCCCTCTTACCTCTGGAGGGAAAGGATGTTGCCCACATTCCGGTACAGCACAGTCCCCACCACGAAGACAGAGGAGTCGTCTGTCTCTGTAGGACACCAAGGGAAAGGTAAGAAGAGAACAGCAGTGAGACAACTGAGATGACACCTGTCCCCATGGGACACCCAGGTAGAGGATTAGGCCTCGCATGGAGTGGTCTCTGATGGGACATGGCCAAGGCCAGCATCACTGTCTTGTGATGCAGTGCCTGCTGTCACCATGCTGGATCTCCATCGGTCCCAAGGAAGGGCTCAGTGCCTTTGGGGTGACCCAGCACCCCAGGTGCCTGCCCTCTCACAAAGCTCAGTCATCCCAAATGATTGTCCTGGTGCTCCCCCATTCAGAAATCCCACTAATCCCTCTGACAGCAGCACAGTAGGCAAATCTGCAGGGCGGAAAGGTCTCTCGCAACCACCCAGAGGCATTTGGACCCGTCCATAGCTATCGAGCCATCAGAGAGAAGAGCTGCTCTCAGGCCGACAAGGGCATCCGATAAAGGGAGATGTCCCACTGCGCCCAGTCTGACCCCACAACTCATGCTCTGCCTCAGGAGGTCGTGGGGACCATGGTCCCAGATGAGTCTCTGCATCATCTGTGAGACCTCTGGGCATGTCACTTGACCTCCTCTTTCTCCTCCACCTCCTCCTCCTCCAAACCCATCTGGTGGTGTCCAGCTGCAAAAAGCAAGAACTTCCCAGGAAAAAGCACACACAGAGTCAGCCCTGGGGTTGAATTTTCAGGGGGAGAAGAAGCAAGTGGCTGGGGGAAAAGCAGAGTTGAAGAAGCGTGGAGAAACATCCCGATGTGGGGCTTCTCTGGTGTCTTGTGTTGAGGTTGGACTTAGAGTATGCCTGCTCCATCAGTGCAGGGCAGGCAAAGCTCTGTATGTCTGTCTTTCTTTTTTGTCAAACTGGACTTGAGTGAAAAAACTGGTGAAAACCTAACTAGGAGAGAGTGAAAGACAGGCTTGCAGAGCAATTGCACAAGCCTCACTTCTTCAGGGAAGCCAGCACTGTCTTCTGGCCTTTTCCATGAATCCCTACACAAACAAGGATAGTGCTGCCTTCAAAGAGAGTGTTTCCCTCTTTGTGCCCAGTGGATGTGGTAGAGTGTTTGCAGAAGACTGCGAGCAACCCAAACCCTAAGCTCCACAGGCTGGGTTATCACAGCATCCTTCCAAGAAAGCAAAGGATCCTGGTTGTAACAGAGGTGGAGCCTTGTCTCTTTTGGTCTGGGATAGATGTTTAATAATGCAGCTGTCCATTAGTCCTGGTATAAAAGAAAAAAAAATCCTCTGACATGGTAACCAGCTGAAATAGCATTGCAGTTTGGTCATGTAACATGTCCCCAGAAACCTTCACTCACCAGCAGCCCAAGAGACACATCACCCAACTACATACATTAGTGCTGGCCCACTGAAATCAACGGTGCAAAGTCATCTCCCAGCAGGGAGGGGATGTGGTTTTGGTCTCACTAAAGTGCCTGTCTCCATCACTTTGCTGAGGGTAGCTGCCCCTATTTCCTGGAATGAAGGAAAGGTGAGGATCAAAACTGGTAGAGGTGCATCTCCACTGTTAATCGTTGAGTAAGTCCTCAAAAAGAGAGTACCAGTGTGGGATGCTGAACAAGGCAGAGACAGGACAGCCTTGGGTGGAACAGGACATCATGGAGAGGTGAGGAAAAATGCAAAATTGACTCTTTGGGGTAGATGTCACGTTATGTTTGCACAATGACTTCTTCTCAGAGGCCCTACAGCAACTCTGTGTGAGGGTGCTTGTAAGAGATACCTGGAAAACAGCACTATGGGGAAGTGGATGATGTCTCTAGGATAGTCCTCAGCCCCAGAGCAGGATCAGCTCTGCCTATGCCTAGTGTCAGAACTTTGTCCAAAAAATGAATAAAGGTTTCCAAGGCTCCACTATCTCCTTAAACAAGCTGTAATATCCTTCCCAACATGCTTTAACTTATCCCAGAAAAATAATGCTGTCTTCAAGGTACAACAAAACTCAAAGAGTGCTGGATGTGGTCCTTGCTCTGCTACTGACTTAACACTTGAGTGTGTCATTTAGTTGTTCTTGGCCGCAGATTCCCCAAGTAGAAATGTTGTCTGTGTTGTTTCCATCCCTGGTAGGGAAACCTGTGACAAGAGGTCCTTGTATGACAAGAAGAAGCCAAAGGTCTTCTGACAGCAACATTTCACAGTCTCCTGCCTCAGTCCCAGGGAGGGACACCACAGCCTGATGCAGCAGCTTGGTCTTTCAAAGACACTAGTTCCACATGCAGAACCAGAAGAAAAAGTCTACCTTTCCTTGCAATAGACCTATTTTAGGGTCCTGATTTTTAAAACCCAGAGCTTAATCCTGCCAAATGATAAGGCTCTCTGCTAGGAGGTGAGAAGTTGTTAGTTCCTGGGATTCACAGCCACATAAATGCTGGATGTTCCAGCGGAGCATCCTGGAACCCTTCAGGTTTCTTCTCAGATCTGGCAGTGAGACCAGCTTGGCTGATGCACCCAGATCTCCTGTGTTCACCCTGTAGCTCGTATCCATGCCCTGTTGTGGATCCAGTGACCTCAGTCATAAATGACTATGCATTTCATTTCTGGGGGCAAGAAATTTCACACAGCTGCCACCAAACCACAATCTAGCAAAGCTTGTCCATGCAGCAAACCCAGACCCATCAGTTGCTCAGCCTGACATGCAGACCCCAGCTGCTTACCCAGCCTTATCAGGGCTGGATCCAGTCTTTGAGGGCATCTACAGCATTGTCTACCTACATGGGCATGGTGACAGGCAGTAGAATCATGCCCCTTATTGCTCCTGCCCTTCTTGACCTGGTTAACCAGTCTTAAATGGTACTTACAGAGACATCTACCATTCACTACCGTTAAGGACAACCCAACATGTTCAAGGAGGCGTGAGAGACTCATTTCAGCACCCAACAGAGCCTGCAGACGATGGTAGGCTCAACTCAGCACCCATGTGCACCAACAACAGAGGGACCCAGCAAACACAGGGATGTTTCCATTTCTGTCCAGGGTCAGAAGCCTTGGAAGAAGCAATCATCAATGCATCATTGCCCCAGGTTTTTGTGCTAACTCCTGCTCTTTTCTAAATATACTGCCTATTTAGGAGAAGATATACATTCACATCCAGACATTAAGCTTGCCCCTGAACTTCTGCAAGGAGTTTAGGTTTGGCTTTTGGTCAGGCCACATCTGAAAACCTTATTTGCACTCAGCAATGCTTTTGTTGTGAGCAAATCTAGCTAAGCTGGAAGGAGAATTTGATGACCAGCCAAATGGAAGCAACCTCTCTTAGAAAATAAGTAAAGGATCTTCTGGAGTGGCCTGGCTGTGCTGCCTACCTGTCAGCCCCGAAGACAGGATGCTCTTTGAGACAGTGACCTTGTCCTCCGAGTTCTTGGCCCAGTCCACCATGCCCCTCCAGCCTTTCATGGGAAAGGTGATGTCTGTTGCTGCGTTAGCAGGCAGTTTGTGAATGCCAAGGACTAGAGGGAAGCAAGAAAGAAAACCAGTAAGCAGAACTAGCTTCAGTAAATTCCCAAGTGCTTACAAATCCATTGGAGGAAATAGCAGGAAATGAGATAACAGAATGAGTGAGGGTGGAACTTGATAGCTACAGGAGTGTTGCTATCTTCGGGTAATGTCTATGTATGAAGGAAGATGACATTAAGTGTTAAGAACTCATGCTTCTGTTCATTGGAAAGGACTTGCCTGCACTAAACGTGGCAGAAGAGAGGTTGTCTACTCCAGCCTCCTGTTTCCAGGAGTGTCCAGTAGTAGTTGCTTAAAGAAGCATGAGAGAACAGAGCAAAACGTCTCTTGGTCTGTCCTCCCAGCTTCAAAAAATCAGCAGGACTTCCTCAGCTAGCGGCTGTATCCAGACCATCAACTTTAACAGCCACCAATGGACCTCTCCTTTGCACATTTTCCTAATCCCATCATGAACCCATCTGTACTTTTTTGGCTTCCCCAACATTGCCTGGCAACAAGTTCCATGCTGTGATTGTGTACACAGCATAAATCAAATACTGCCTGATGTTTCCTTGCTGCCTGATCACTTCATTGGTTGCTGGGCAGCTCTTGTGCTAAAAAATAAAAGGAAGCAACTAATTCTGCCCAGTTTGTCATCTGTTCTCCGTTTGTGGTTCTGTAGATATTTCTCAGATCTCCCCATGGACCCCTCTTCTTCACACTGAAGTCCTAACTTATTTGGAGAAAAGCCACCCCAAATTTATGACCAGCCAAGTCTTTCCCCAGACCTTTTAATGTTCCACCACCTGCTGCCTTCCCTCCTTCCCTCCCCACAGGCCCAGGTTAAACATGTTGTGCAGTAATTACAGATTCCTGGGGTCTCTCCCCAACATGGGGAGTGCAACTCACCCAGATTGTCCGTCACTTGGTAGGAATCCCGGAAATCTTTCATGCGGAAGCCGATGACATCAATGAAATCCTCCACCAGCCTGAACAACTCCTTGGCGTTTGGCCCTATCTGCAGAGAGAAGAAGAATATGTAGTAGCATTGATACTAAGGACAACAGCAGAAAGGTTTTTTGTCCTCACGCGTGTACTGGAAACATATGTGGGATATAATGGAATATTACGGAGCTCTGAAGAATTAGGACTGAGAAATCCGTACTGGAATCCTAGTAAAATAAAGATAAAGGGACAAAAAAATAATATGACATCTAGATTGATAAAATTTAGAGTGGAGGGCACTATCTCAAAGCAAAGGAAAATATCTGGGACTCTCTGGAGCAGAAGATAAACTATCTGCCTCCCTTCTTCCCTTGGGCTACCTCTACTACCAACAACTCTATCCAAAGTAGATAAGAACTGCTGGTGTTCATTATGGTTCTGTTCCCACAGTTAATGCAAAAAGAGAAAGGCATGAGGACAGACTCTTAGCAGCCATGATTTCCTTTCCAAGACCATTGACTGGAGTATTTGGACCAGCATAGACGTCAACAAGCCAGAGGCATTTGCAATTGCACATCCAGAGGCATCGTGCCAGAGTGAAGATACATTCGTGTTGAAGCTTTGTCGAATTCTGAGAGCCTTTCCCAAGCCTCAGACTTCCCTGGCACTCAGAGACTACAATACTTGACCTGAGAAATATATTTGGACTTCTTCTGATGGTACGTATCTGTTACCTACTGAGAGTGAGCCCACAAAACATTACCCCCACCTGGAGAGTTAATTTTGCAGTTGTTCCACTGAAGGGACCACACCAAAGGATCACCATGGTCCAGTGTAGAATCTCAGGCACCAGATCACATAATCCTATTCAGGAAATCATCATAGTCAGGTTTTGTGCTTTCCTGCCTTGTTAACAGGATTTCACTCTACAAATAACCAAGTTGCTGCTTCTTGGGTCTGGACTGTCTTGGGAGTTTCTTTGTCTTTTTCTTTCCTGGTGTCTCACCAATGATAAAGTAATTGGCAATAATTCTCCTTCACCTGCTTTTTTGCCAGGCTGTTAAACAATAACTAGTTTTCCAGTGACAGATTTCACAGAAGATAGTCCATCTGAAATGAGCTGTGCTGACTACCTGTCTTTTCCTCAAAGCACATTTGCCTACAGGGGTTCAAGCAAATACCACGAGAGGCTGAGGAAAAACAATTCTGCTCCTTGCATCTCCCCTTTTCCTTTTCCACCACTTTTACAGCACTTTTGGGTTCCTCGCCATAATCCAGACATCCTGAGGTGGCTAAGCAGAGCTGAAGGGACTGCTGGGGACAAGTAGAACAGCAGGATGGGGTGGAGGCAGAAGGAAGGCTGAGCTGGTGAGTGTATAGGGCAAGGAGGACAGGAGTGGCCATGCTTGTCTCTCTGAAGGAAGCTTGGAAACACTAAAACTGGATCAGGATCAGATTAAAGAATCCTGCCAGTACAGCAGTTGTGAGCATAAGGAGGAGAAGTGAGGAAGCTATTTTTAACTGTATACTTTTATATTCAATTACAGACTGAAATCACAAGGTCACGTTAACCCCAGGCTACAATGGCTGATGCTTTTCAGGCTTTTATCATATAATGGCCAACACAATCTCCTCAGGAAACACGGTAGACCTTCTCTGAATGTTTTTCTGGGTTGTTTCAGTTTTCCTTTTCCTTGAACACCACCTCTGCCTGGTGGTGGCCACTGGACACTGGAATGTGAGAATGCAATGTTGTTGGGGGCCAAAACCTGTTTTCATTCGATGCCTGAAGATTTCCGCGTCCCAAAGTTGCGGTGTTGGCTGTTATCTTGGTTCCCACTGAAATAGGCACCAGGTAAACTGTCTCCCCATGATGGTCCCAGTTCTTGTGTAGGTTACAGTGGTGCTAGCAGCAGCCTGGGCTGTATCCATCTATAGGTGTAAAGAGCACATTATGCAGGGAATGGCAGCGGGAATAAATTGGCAGAGAGAGTAAGCTGCAGCTGTTTTTAAGGGGATCAACAGGGTTTCCCTGTTGTCATGACAACTTGACAGTCTCCTCTGCTCCGTGCTGAAATATGTACACACACCTGTAGGTCTGAAACTGAGTATTCAGTCACAGACTCACAGAAATATGGAATGGATGAATTTGGAAAGGACGTCAGAGGTCATCTGGTCCAATCCGCCTGCCCAAGCAGGGTCATCTAAAGCCAGTTGCAGAGACTAGTCCTTTGCGTTTCCTGGAGACAGACCACATAATCTTTTTCCAAATGCAATGGGAAGCCACCAGATCTCGGAGAGAAAAGAGGAGAAGGATAGGTTCATAAGGCTGCTCAGCTCCTGATGGAGTTTCTGTTGCAGGAAGGAATCATAATCAGGTCCCTGTCTCATACCCTGGATTGCCAGTTGTGCTGGCACCTGCTATTAAGTGCTCTTCCCAGAAGACTTCCCTCATTGGTGTGAGTATAACTGGACTCTGAGGCTGCTTTTTTGTGTTGGGTGATTTTTCCATGATCATTCAGTATGTCCAGACCTCTCCACGTGATTTTGTAGCAGTAACCGGTGGTTAAAAGGGAGCTGCCATGTTCTGAACCACACCTCTAGGTACCTTGCACAGGACTGATGTCTCACAAAGGCTGAGTTATATTCCTTGTGCAGGTTATCTTCCAAGCTGAGGCGAGCTGGCATTTCTTCGTCAAGATGCAATAATGAGGAATGACTGTGGAAGGAATGGGCATTAAGATGGGGCCATCCTCCAGAGCTGCTGGTCTGAGGCAGAACTATGTCACTTGGATGCAATGCCCAAAGACTGGAGTGAGATGACAGCACTGAGAAGCTTAAGAGCTCACCAAAACAATGGAAAAAGGACAAGGAATAGGTCCCACATGAGCCCAAACAGAGAGTTCAACTGGGGCAGAAAGGGCAAGGGGCAAATGAGACACAGATAGGAAAACAAACACCTTCCCCTGATACATAAGGGTTTAGCCACCAAATTATCCAGCCAGCAGGATCCCCAACCCTGAGAGGAGGAAAATAAATTAAATATAACTGAACACTTTTGAGAACCAGAAGTTCAACTTCAAACCAAGCCCAGTCTCTGAAAGCTATCCCAAATTCGGTATTCACCACCAGTTTTTCACTGTTCTTCATGCAGAGACTTTGGCTTAGAGCTGAGACCCTGTTGCTCACCAAGTTACTCCATAAATATGACTCAGCCTGGCACTAAGTTCACCCACACGACCAGTTGCATGAATCAGCTGATTAGCAGTCAACTCAAAAGCTGAACACAGCTGAGCGTGTCTGGGTTGGCTGTCTCTTTCGTCATAAGGATTTATCCAAGGAGATTTATCCAAGGATTTATCCAATGGTGGCTGGAGATATTTTGTGGTCTGTGGTTGAACCATATACATGTTGCACACAACGCATCACGGGCAAGAAGAGCTAGGAGATCGTGTAGATTCTCCTTGTCATGGCTTAAACCTATGCTGAAAGCCTATCTTGTTTCAGGGAAGGTGCTGAAAGTTCATACCAGCTGCGCTTCCTCCCATTTTTCCCGGTTTTCCTCCGATAAAAGATTACTGATGATCTGGACAAAGTTCTGGAGAAGTGAGACAAAAGAGGAAAAAAAGAGATGATTAGCCAAATGCAGCATAGGCTGAGAAGGACACAGTTATGTGCAAGGGACATGTGAGAATCAACCATGCTCCAAGGAGGGTTCTCATGGTACCATTCCCAAAGGATCCCACAGCATTTCACAGGCCTCTGTTCACAAGAGTTAACAGCAACACAGCTTTTTGTTGCACCTTTCTCCAAAGGCCTTGCTCCTTTCTCCACTTTGACTACTGTATCTGATAAGGCGGTGGACTGGGAATATGTCTTGTACCCATTATTAAAGGTTTTTAAGGGGATATTAGGTAGATATGTGTCAGAAACTCATTAAAATAGGTGATATTGTATTGTTTAAATCCATTTCTGTCTTATTTGTTATTATTTCCATTATTTTCAGCAGAGGGAAACCTTACAATCCTCTTCAGTCTGCGACCACACAAGAGAAGCAGTGATTGATCAAGAGGGTGCTATGCATGGTGGTATTTTTGCAGCACACTATGAGAAGGAAGGAGGTAAGATATTTCAAGACCATTGATTTTTTTTTCCCTCTGGTTTTCCCACCCATTGCACATCCTGTAGGATCAGTTTAATGTTTCAGACCATGGGGTGATGACCCAACCCCAGGGTATATCTTGTAGCCACTCGGCAGGCAACTGTTGAAAGCAAAACACTGGGATGAAAAGCCATCAAGACACTCTCCCATGTCATCATCTAGGTATGCAATACCACAGGATCATCTTACCTCTAGTCATTAGACTACAATCCCTTCCAAATAACCTTCTTAGATCAATTGGACTCCACAATACCGTGCTATCAGGTTGAAATAGTTCAGAGTGACTTTGATTTTCAAGTTCTTACTTTGTAGGCCAGGGAGAATCACCTCAAATGGAGAGTTTGTTAAGACACGAAGACACTTGGGCCGAAAATACTCTAGCTTTTCATCGGTCAGCATTCTGTCAGCTACAAAGGTGGTAATCAAACCTTGGCCCCTGTGGGTTCACACACACCTCTAACCTAGCCTTGGTCTCCAGGACATGCACCTCAGCTCACCTGCACATCCCCAGAAGTTGGGCTATGATAAGCCCTACGGAAGATCTCTGTCATGTTCCTGAGTACATCGATGGTGGACAGTAAGTCCCCACTGTAACTGGTCCCATCCTGGGAGATTTCCACAAGGTTTTGGAGCACTTCTGACAGCCCGTCTCCCATCAACCCACGCTGAGCTTTGGAAAGATGTTCCCTGGTCTGAGAAACAGAAACATGACAAACATTTTAGTGACAGCCAAAGTCAAGTTAATGAGCTCAGTGAAGGAATTTCTGGGGGAAGGTTTCTGACCTTCCTTGTAATTCAGAGTGCAGACTAGATGAATCTGACAATTTTTGCTGGCCTGGGAGCCTGTGATATTTTTAAAGTGGTAGGAGAGCAGAAATGAATTTTTCCACTCACCTACGAAGAAGAGGTTGGGTGTAGATTCAGAATAGAAAATTCTATTACACAGATGCTACTCTGGTCATAACCCAAGGCCGACTAACAGAAGATTTGTGCCCTCAAACCTTGTTTTCTTATAACTAATTTGGAACTATTTTAGGAAAGACTGTAGCTTGTCCTGAACAGGAAAGGGCAGTTCTGATGAAAGCAATGCCATTTAAGTCAAGCCACAGGAAATGACCAGAAATTCATCACAACAATGATTTTAAGCTTAATAAAAACCAAGTGGTTTATTTAAAATTGATACAATCACAGAGATTCTTACCGATTCTGTCGTTGGAAAGACCTGACAGAATATGGATTCTGCCAAGCTAGATATTAAAACACCCAGTGAGGAACCATCACTTGTCCATGGAGTGCCCACGGACAAGTAACCAGAACCAGTAAGATAAAGGAAGCAGGGCAGAGCTGGCATCTCCCTTTCACATGGAAATGCTGGTTTCCTTTTGGTTTTTTTTTGCCAGGGCGGAGAGGGTAACTACAACAGCGTAACAAGCATTTAGGGGGATCCCAAACCTGCTGAGCTGAGAAGTCAGTCTGCCTTACCATCATCTGTATGTTCCTGTAATCGATAGAAACACACTTGATGTATGTTGGAGGCTCCCAATAAGCTATCCCTTCTTCATCTAAAATGCATCTTCGAAGGATCAGCCCTGGAAAAAGAAGAGGAAAGAAATTAATATGGGAATGGGGATGGCAGGACAAAAAGCCAAGCACCTTCATAAATGCCACCCAGAACTGGTCAATACATCCACACAGGCACATCTACCAGCACAGAGGGCAGCAGGGGCATCTGCAGGTGCCTGAGCAACACATGCAAGAGTGTAGGTGAGATTATTTTTAAGTTCTTCTACCTCATTTTCTTATTGAAGGGCAGGACCGCAAAAGGAACTGGGAATGAAAACAAAACCTAGGAAACTGGGAACAACTAGTTAAGGTGAAAGAAGGTTTTTTTGTGCCCTGAAGGGCAGCTTTCTTCCTGGCTCAGGAAGTTCCACGAGCCTCCCCAGGTGGCACGGTCTGGTACTTGCAGCTAAACCAGCCACAGTGGCTTGTGCTGCCTACACAGTCTCAAGGAGAATAAATATCCGACAGCACTATCTTTGCCTTGCCTGAAAAACTCTGAAAGCTGCTTGCCATCCTCCCCCAGGCCGTTCCTTAGTCTACAGTGAGTTTCGCAGTGGTATCACATGCCTTTGCAATGCAGAGGAACAGATACATCAGTGAGGAGAAATGGGAGAGGGATCACCTTACCCGAGCAATTATGCTGCCATTTGGAGAGTCTCTGAGGAGCAGGCTCTGCCGGGTCCACAATTCCCTTTCTACCGCTAAATGATTCAGTGACTTTGCTAAGGATACAGGTCGTCTTCTCACCTAGCATTTGGGATGACACTGACTGTCCTAGCCTGTGTGAGTCAAAGAGAGCTGCAGGGTTTGTCTGTATTCGACAACCTCATTCAAATGAAACCAACGTTTTGTGTTCATTACTGACACTGCCTGAGAGAGAGGAACACCCAACTGAGACCAAGCTCTACCACCAGCATGACTCCTGAAGCCTTCTCTGCACTGTTTCCCACTCCTTAGGGAACACGTGGCCACATGGTCACAACAGACATCATCCAGATGCACAATTCATATCACTTCATCATGGTCAGACCACCAACTTGAGGATCTGAATAAACCCTTAGAGAGCTTCTATGGTTTCTAAGGAGAGGAGAGCACCTAAGTGTGAGTGGACAATAAAATTCAGATTGCCTAATTTCAGATACTAGTTTCTTTTACCGTCAGTGGAGAGAAATATAATGCCTGAGTCTTGAGGATTGTACCTGCTTCTCAACAGCTATTTGTAGATAATGGGGAAAACATACCACAGTCACCCTTAATTGCAAAGCTGTCCCAGGTCTAGCCAGTAGGTGGGTGGGAGACCACCTCAGATTCTCCAGTATGAACTGAGAAGATGATGTTGAACAGTGAAAGACTACAGAAATCCAGAGAGAGTTTCTTTAGCTCTGAGTGAAGGAAATGAAGTTCATTTGTTTGTCCTGTCCTCCTGTGACAAGATTCTCCTCATCTAGGAGGTAAGAGATGAAGAATGCCCTGAGGGCTGGCCATCTCTCTGGCCAAGGCATGCAGTCATCCTTACCGGTGGCATTGCGAGGACATCGGACAGCCGCAGCATCCCCAGCGGGTGTCTCTTTCCAAACCACAGATGCAAGACTTTCCTCATCACAGATTTCATGGGGCTCTGCAAGGAAGGAAAAACTCCATTGGTAAAGCCTCCTCCTCAGGAGGGGCATGGACAAAGGAATGGAAAGAGGAAAGAGGGGAGCGTGGTGTGGAAGGAACAGCACTGTGGTGAACTCCTAGCTCCGCAGCTGCTTGGCACATGACCCCTGAAAAAGCCACTTAACCTCTCAGGAATTTACTCTGCCTGTCTGAAAACTGGGCATCCATCCATCCCAAGGATTAGCTTGCTAATATGCACATAACAACCTGGAAAAGTCCACTAAGCCCCTTGCCTTGCCTTGTGGCAGCTCTTTGCAGGAAAGTTGTTGTTGCTACATCCTACTAAAGAGCTTTCTTTTCTTGTTTCATGGGCAGATGTCCACCTTTCGTGGGTGAACTCCAGACTCTATTCCTTCCATCCTTCAGTGTTGGATGTGTCTAAAAGGAGACTCAATGTAAATTAATTGGAAGAATGAAGGAAAGAACAAAAATTAGATGAAAAAACAAGATGGACACATCCCCCTGGGTGGACTTCATTCAGGTCTTCTGTCTGCAGCCGCCTTATCTGAGGACACAGGGAGAAGATCTGAGCACCAACAGACCGGATTTGCATCAGCAGCTCATTTTCCAAACATTGCTGCAGAGTCCAGGATGATGCAGAAATGTGTTTTGAGACATCACGGAAAAAGCTCTTTGGAAGGAGGTTTTTGGATGCTTCTCTCTGTGGATGGAGCTTGGTGGGACCTGGGAAAAATAAACCCATTCACCACAGGAAAGCTTTGTGCTGAGAAACTCATTACTTGCAGCATGTAAAATGGAGGGAGCCATGAAGATGGTGTTAAAGCTTTTCATCACTAAAGAGGGCAAGGGGGAGAAAAAAAAATTATATTTAACGGTTTTCAATTGAAGCTTTTATTTATTGCGTATGTAAAACTACCAGTAAAGAGGAAGCTAACCACACGCCTCCAACTGGTCAGGAAAGGGAGCTGCAAAGCCAAAGCCAACCAGCCCTGGAGCCTGGAGCTTCCCATACTGGTATCAGGTGGTGCCAGCAGAGAAGGTTGCCGGGAAAATGTACATCTGCCATAAAAAACGAGTGAGATCTTCAGTTTTCATGTTTCTCCCAAGGGAGCTGTGGGGCAGCAATGACCCTGAAGGGCTCCTTCTATATAAGGGATTGTGCAATTGATTTGCTTACCTAGACCATTTCAGGACTTGCGACATGGAGCAAATACCCAGTGATGGACATACTCCAGTGCTGCTCTGGAACTACCCCAAGCACCAACCTGGCTGTGGGGAATGCTCAAACCAAAACTTACGGGCATAATTCTTTGAAGGACTCTTACAAGTCCCAGTAAGCTGCCTACACAGCACTGCTCCTGGAATGGAGCTCCAAGAATGTGTGACACCAGCCCCAGCTGCTGTTCAAAGACAGATTCCTCCCCAGTAGACACTGATAATGAACAACTTACGCTCTCTGCTTGGAAGCAGATGCTCCTTCCTCTGTTTTAAAATTCCCTTTTGAGTAATTGCTATGATAATGAAATCCCAGAGGGAAAGTGGGACCCCTGTTGTACTCCGCACATATGCAGAAGTAGTTCCTATGCCAACAGCTTATGACTTCTGTAGATATGGCAAAACATGGGTGGAAAACAGGCAGTTTTATTTCCAACCTGTTGACACGGAGCTGTAGGACAGCATGATTAAGCCAGCCAGTTGTGACCTGCACATGGTCACCCAGAGAGCTTGCGGCAGAGCGGGGAGCTGAACGCAACACTTCTGCCTCCTGGAGTAGTGCTTTGGCCATGGTCACAGATTCTCCAGCTCAAACTGGTGTTCACAGGAGGTTTTGGGGCATGGGGTGAGAAGCTTCTAGCACTCTTGGTTACAAAACAACAGTGCACATCAACAAGCAGGGAGGGAGTGTGTTCACATCTGACCTTCCCTTTCTCCTCCTCTGACCTGTCAAACCTTCCTGGTCTCACCGGCCCTGCAGTCTCCCTGGGGACCACTGAGGGATGCTGTGGATCAGAGATGCTCTTTAGAAATACACTGATTGTCTGACATTGTCTTGCCAGTGAGTGCAGAAGCAATTCCCAGGCCAGGAGAGAATCGTGTCATCCTCTTTTTTTTTTCATTTCTTTTTTTCTTTTTGATGTTGCTTCGTAACTAAATCCTTTTTATTAGAGTAACCTATTTGCACTGGGAGATTTTAATAACTAACCCAATTAAGCTCAATTCTTCTGTTCAAATCAAATCATGCCGGCATTTGGTACTTTCTTGGGAACAAATTGAGCGGGTTTATTTTTAGCCTCTGATGACTCCCCACCTTTTCCTTCCTTTGCAAATTAACAACTTCAATGAGACCCTTCTAGTTTTTCAACCCTAGCAGGACTCAGTCCCTGAGACATCCCTTCTCCTTTTGAGCACTGTGCAGGGATCAGCCCCTGTGGAAAGAGAAGAAAAGGTTGGGCTTGTTCTGCCGGGGCCCCAGCTGGCACACACTGAAGCTGAACTAAATCTGCATCGCCCTGTAGACACCACCAGACAACCCGGTGCTAAGATTTTCTATGGAGAGGGAGAGCTTTGTGGTTGAGTTAGAAGGGATTCTCACACGCTACCGTTAATTGAGAGGCACAGCTTGGAAGGAGAGGTGATGTCTTTTATGCAAGCGTAGCTGCAAAGTGTCTCAGCCACACGGCCTCTTCCTCTGTTATCTTCGAGCTGAACAGGCTGAAACTTCCACGCTGGAGTGTTTTGGCTTTTATCTTTGTCTTCAGCAGTTTGCAAGGGAGGCTCAGGGTCAGTTGTCCTCAACGTGGGAGAGCCGCCTCCAGAAGCATCTGCACCACAACCATTACCTCTGCACTGAGCTCCAGCCCGTCTTTTAGGGAGACACCCCTTTCCATTAGGACCACCAGGATGCTGCCATGAGAATCTCTCCTGTCTCTCACCAGGCTGCTCTGACAATTATTTACCCTTTTGGTTAAAAATCAGGACCTGTTACTATCGATGCAATCTGTCTGCCAACATCACACGGGCCATTGATTCCCCACCAGCAATCTCACCAGGGGCTTCTACTGAGACTGAGAAAGAAAATAAAAATGGTGCATTTTTTTTCTGGCCTCTGTATAATGTGTGAGAGACAGACAGAAACATTCCCACTTGCAAGAGTTTGCTCTTGCTTATCTTTCACTTTAAACCCTAGGTTTTCCCCTGTCCTGCAATTCTCCTGCAATTCAGGCTTTTGCACCCCCCTTTTTCTCAATGGATGCTGCTCCCATGGCTGTGGCTGGAGGAGAGCAAGGTATTGTAAGACTCTGACAGGTGTAGATGTATCTATCTTATTTTAAAATTAATTGGTGTGCAGGTCTCATGTAGACTAGGTAAGTTGGGAATCCACTGCAGGATCCTTAGTATTCAGCTACTTCATGGACTTGAGATTCAGAGTAGTTTTTCCTATGAGTGTGTCTTTTCCACTTATGACTCAATGGCAATGAAAAGATGGAAACCATCAAGTCCAGACTGGTGGGACTTATCAAACGTGCACTGAAGTCCCTGGTTTCACCAACAGTTAAATCTAGCCCCTAATGTATCTTGTGTCTGGAGTATGGGCAGGGTCCAACTAGATCACAACTCCTCTTTGCATTCAGTTCTTTGACAAACCGTGCTCTTTTCACAGTCCCTCTGCCCTTTTTCAAAGGTAAACATGAAAGTTTGGGGTACATACCAGGACACTTTCTGTCATTGCACTGCTTATACTCTTCTTTGGGACCCTGGCAAGTCTCTCCACCAAAGAAGGGCCCGTAGCACACACGATCACGTCTCTGAGTCCCACCTCCACAGGTTGTGGTGCAGCTGCCCCACACGCCCCAGGCCTGCCACTTTCCATCCACTGGAGACAAAAAAAGAGAGAAACGACCTGTCACATTCCAAACATAACTGGCAACAGAAGGGGGCAGTGTCCCAAGGCAAACACTTGGGAACATAGGGTGTAGATCATAGCTTGGTGGGAAAGGAGGTCTCCAGCCTTGGATATGTGCCTGATCCTCAACAGACATCAAATCAGTGTGTGCTTCTTCCCGTTGCAGCAGCCCTTTTATAGTTAAGGGTACTCTTGTGTTTCTCCTCAGTATCCTCACCCTCTGCAAAACCAGCACAGATCTGGGGCCATGTAGCGTAAAAACTCTTCAGGTAGGAAGGGATTCAACCACATCTGCCAGCCAAAGTACATAGCATGAGTTGGGTTGGGATGTGCAACATACATGTGAAAACAGACCTTCCCAGAGAGGGTCTGGCCCAGGGAGTTAGAGAGACCAGCAGGGCTGTTGGGTGAGAAACCATGAAAAACATCAAATAAACCCCCCTTCAGCTGTTTCCACTACAATGTTGTTTCATGTGCCTTGGAAAGAGGCTTGGGATGTTGTCTCACTCTAATGTATCTTCTCCCAACATCTTTACAGATTCAGCTGAAATTTTACTTCTTTTACATTTGCAATGGCATTTATCAAAATGCTACTTCTTTTACGTTAACAATGGCATTTATCAAAATGCTACTTCCTTTACATTAACAATGGCATTTATCAAAGCACTATAAAAATGTTAATTAGGCCTCACAACAAGCCTCCAAGGTAGGGAAACATTCTCCTCTACTGCATCACAGATGAGAAACAACAACTCAGTGACAGAACTAGAGCAAAAAACTAAATCTTCTGATTACTATTTGGGTTTTAATTAGGAGTTAATTCGCCGTCTTGAGTTGAATAATTCCTTTTGGGAGGGTGGGAGATCCCTCTCTTCTTCTCCAAGAAGCAGAAGAAAATCATCACAGGAAAGGGACAGCACCAACCTCTGATGCTTTCTTTGGTGACATCACATGCAGTGGAAGCTACAATAAACACAGCTTTGACAACTATGAAACCAGTGGAACAAGGTGGTCTAAAAAAAAAGTGAGTCCCTTTCTGTCTTTGAAGATCTCAATAAGTTTCAAACACCAATGTCTACAAGAGACGATGAAGGAAAGTCCAATATCTGTGTTAAAGACTGCTTGTGCTCTGATGGAGACGGCAATGCTACTGGAAAGGATAAGGATTCCTGAGGGTGCAGGTTTAACAGGCTGAAGAGCTACTGGCTTCTATACTTGTGGAGTGAGGAGAACAAAACTTGCTCATCTGAGCAAGGTATGAGAAGTACCTCAAAGGGCTGAGCTGTTTGTGATACAAACAGCTACCTGTTTGTATCTCAGAAAGGGGAGAAAGACCCTCTCCATCTCAGGCACCCACTCCCTCTCAGTCCTATGGTCTAACAGGGATGGAATGGCCAGGAAGAGCCAGGGAAAGGGCCAAGAGAAGCACAGTAAGAAAAACTGGTTGCTGATCAATGTTGAAGGCTTCTAGATGTTCAAGCTTTGTTTGCAGGTCAGAATATTTTCTGCATCACTTGACCCAATTAGCCCCTTTGCCATGGTCTCCCCAAAAGCTCTCTGCAGAGAAAGGAGGACAATGCACCTACAACTGCAGAGCTGGTGTCAGTTTGAGAAATGCAGACTTCTGTTTGGTGTTAGATGTGCTCTGGTATCTGCTTCCATTTTCTTTCCTTCTCCTGCATGAGATTGCTCTGCTGGAGCCCACGGTTCATGGTATGAAGACAAGGTGATTATTCTGAATGTAAAATGTGGCTATCACAGCTGAGGCAGCAGGAATTATTACTATTGTTATTATTGTTATTATTGTTATTATTATTATTAAGAGATACTGGTAGAAGAGTAAAGTGACAAGTCTTAGATAAGCATGAATCAAGGCTTCACTGTGCCAGACCTTGACATAGATAAGGTTCAAGGCTTATCAAAGCGATGCAATAGTGGTAACTGTCTGCTTCAGCTGTAACTAGGAGTGATGAATTGGTAGGAGAGGAATCAAAAAAAGGAGAAAAAAGGAGGAAAGTTGAAGCACTGTTGAGACACGGAAAGGGTTGCACTGATATTTTGTTTGGCTTTTTTAAGCCCGCACTAAAAGCTGGTGTCTAAGGTTAGAAAGACACGTTCCCTATGGGTAATCATTTGCATCTCTGGTGTCTCCTGAATTTTGGCTTGCATGGCCTGTTGGTGTAATCCACAACCTCCTTATGACTGCATTACTGGTGAAAACTGTGAAACTCTTCCCCAAAGATTCATAGAATCATAGAATGGTTAGAGCTGGAAGGGACCTTAAAGATCATTGAGTTCCACCCCCTGTGCCATGGGCAGGGACACCTCCCACAAGACCAGGTTGCTTAAAGCCCCATCCAGCCTGGCCTTAAACACTTCCAGGGATGGGGCAACCTCTTCCAGTGTCTCACCACCCTCACAGGAAAGAATTTCTTTCTGGTATCTAATCTAAATCTCCCCTCTTCCAATTTAAAGCTGTTACCCCTTGTCCTGTCACTCCACTTCCTGACAAAGAGTCCCTCTTCAGCTCTCTTGTAGGCTCCCTTCAGATACTGGAGAAGGTGAAGAGTATAGATGGAGATCTTACAAAAGCCTACTTGGGACTGCAGAGAAGGATGACCCAAGAGAAAGAAAAAAGTCTATTTGTCACTAACCTGGACATTGGCGTAGGAAGCAATCTCTGGTCTCCACCCAGTGTCCCTGGCATTCGGCTCCGCCGTAGGAGGGTCCGTTGCACTCCCTCGTCCGCTGCTGGGTGCCATTGGAGCAGGAGGCCGAGCAGGAGCTCCAGCTCGACCACTCATTCCAGTTGCCGTCCACTGAGTGGCCCAAAGAAAGAAAACAAAGCGGAATGTGAAAATCGCTCCCTCTGGAAAGAGGCACATTCAAGAGTCTCTGGCCTTTGCCTACAAGGGACCAAGGCAGGGGAGGACAAACTGGAGTCAGAGTGTTAGAAATGGCAAAGATCTTCAGGAGAAAGTTCAGACTACTGTGGCAATGGCAGTTGGCTAAGAAGTTCCATCTAAACATGTGGAGGAACTTCTTTACTTTGAAGGTAGCAGAGCCCTGGAACAGGCTGCCCAGAGAGGTGGTAGAGTCTTTGTCTCTGGAGAAACTCAAAACCTGCCTGGACACGTTCCTGTGCAACGTGCTCTAGGCAGACCTGCTTTGGCAGGGAGGTTGGACAAGGTAATCTCCAGAGGTCCCTTCCAGCCCCGTATCATTCTGGGGTTCTGTGATTCTCTAATTTGTTGGGATCCTCTGGAACCTCTGATGGATATGTTATGGTCCGACAGGATGCAACTGCCATATCATTTCAATTTTGATGTCCATACATAACACCATGAAAAGTTGAAATTATTGATATTACACATGCCAACATAGAAGTCAAAACATTGATGCTGCTGATCACAACAAAACATCAAAAGAAAAAAAAGAGCACGGATCATGATTTCACTGAAAAATTTGAAGGAGTCAGTACATTACCATGACATCTCCCATTTTGGGCAACTGACATTTTTTGAGGGAACCAATTTTTCACCAAATGCACGAGTCTGCAGGGAAGGAAGTTTCTCAAGTACCTGAATGCTCTGTTCTACATTACAGTACAGAGAGAAACTTGAAGTGTGGAGTTATTCACAGGAATTCACGCCGCTAGCCAAGAAATGCTCAAAACAAAGGTATGCTCCAACAGGAGACCGCGTGTGTGGTCATTGTACTTCTCCCACAGCTGAATTAACACTGACAGGGCTTGATATGACTCTACACAGCAGTGTCTTTGATAATTAAATAGAGGAGGGAGGGACAAGAGAGGTAATGACAGGGACGGGGTTGCAGAGAAACATGAATACATCTTATTAGCGTGGTACAGCGTGAGGCATTCCCAAGTGTGGCAGCTACACTCTAATTGGTCCCTGATCAACAGATTCATCACCCAGTCTGCTATTCCTGGAGCACTTCTTTTCTCATTAGCAGCGGTCACCATGCTCTGGTTAGCTCTCGCTAACTGCTCGCTCTCACTCAGAAAAACAACTTGAATTCCCTGAAAAGTCCTGAATTCTGGCTCAGATCACAATGCTGCAGATATCAGCTCATTTTTCTTTCTTTTTTTTCTGTATTTTTTGCCTTTGTTTTTCAGTCCAAAGGTATATGCAACCCAGTCCCTAGTGTAATCTTCAAGGACTCGAACATCCCTGAATAATCCCTGTTGCAGTTGTGCAGCATTTTGTTTACATGCATGGCAAAAAAATGAAGTCAAAAAACATTCAAACATCCCCCCTGTTAACTCAGAGGAGCTCACATGAGTTCAGAAGGTGTAAGAAACCAGACTTCCAAAGGTACTTGGGTTTAGCAATCCAAGCTTGATGGTTTCATTCTGCATAAATTCAAGGCACCGTGTATTTGCCTATCAACCCCGAGGAGGGTAAATGCAAGGAGTGGTGAATGTCAGGTGATTTTTCTCTGGAAATGATCCAAAATCCTGCCAAGGAGGTCCTATCAGGTGTAAATTAGTTTGGCTTTTCTGACTAAAGAATTATAGAATCCTTCAGGTTGGAAAAGACCCTTGGGATCATCGAGTCCAACCATCAGCCCTACTCTGCAAGGTTCTCCCCTACACCATATCCCCCAACACCACATCTACTTGACTTTTAACGACTCATAAAGACATCTCTTGGGCAAGATGCTGAGGGCTGTCCCTCACGGCCGCAGCAAGGACCGCTCAGTGCCGTTGTCACACTGCAGCGCCAGTCTATCAAAAATGCTGATTGGAGTCTGGCTGGTGTAGTCTGTTCAGAGACTGGCATTGTCTTCCCCCTTCTCTCTCTCTCTGAAGGACTTGGGACTCAGCCTGTGGTATCTATTGCTCCAGAGGAACAAAAGCTAGCTCTGTTGTCCCTGCAGCAGAACATTTTTATCCGTTGTAGTAATAAATCCTCGGAGCAGGGCGGTAATAAGCGATACGACCGTCTGGTGTGTCAAGCGCTGAGCAGCTCCCGTTGTTGTGCTTCAGTGAGTCCCCCAACGCTGCACTCATTTGGCACCGCAAAGCCACTGATTGCCTTTGTGGCATTAATTAGAGACGAAGCCTTGCAGTTGGGCTGCTCATCTTTTCCAACACTGTCTTGTTCACTGCAGTGTATCCACATATTTATTTGTATTTAAATTAATTATGGATCAATGTTACTCAGGGTATGCTTTATTGCCCAAGCAATGCCAGGTCTGACTTCTTCAATTTGTCTTTATATGACAGAGTCAATTTGGTGTCTGGGATGTTCTTGTTCCAAGCAGAGTCTTCTGGACAGCGGTCAGAAACCCAAGGATAGTTATTTGGGGCAAAAACTGGGTGGGAAATGGCAGAAGGCTTCTCACAAATGTCTTTACAAAGTTCTCATTACTCCCACAATCCCTGTGCTCCTCTGGGGTTATAATAATGTCTCATAATCATTCTCATTAAATGGGAAAATATCAGTTGACATTACTCTGGGAGAGGGGAGGAGTACTGAGGTCTCTTGTGTCCCATTCATGTTCACCAGGACACCCTGAGTTAAATTAACAGGAATCCTGTGGTAAGCCCAGGGCATGGCTCAGGAGAAGGAAGCCACGGGAGCACAACCAGATTTCCAGTGGGTAAAATGCATTTAAACCTGAGGTTTCTTTCTTGAGGTTTCAAAAAGTAACTTCAGGAAAGGCATTTGGAAGTAAAATCTAAGGGTAGAGGAAAGGTATTTAAAAGTATTAAAAGATGGCTTGGAAGGCTCTCAGGAGTCTCTGAGTCCCTCTCAGCAGTCAAAGTAGAATCAAATACAGAAAAAACTTGCATATATAGTGAATTAATGCACGTATATTGCTAGGAAGTAGAACTATCAATTAATTCCAGCATAACAAACCCAGTCAAGCAAAAGAACTTTAAATCATTCACTGGAAATAACAAGTGAGAATCACAGAGTCCCAGAATACCAGACTGGCAGGGGTAGGAAGGCACTTCTAGAGATGATCTAGACCAACCTCCCTGCCAAAGGAGGGGCACCCAGAGCAGGTTGCACAGGAACCCATCCAGGCAGGTTTGGAATATCTCCAGAGAAGGAGGCTCCACACCATCTATGGGCAGCCTGTTCCAGGACTCTGGCACTCTAAAACAGAAAGTTTGAGACTCTAAAAACTCTCAAAACAGAAGTTTTTCCTGATGTTGAAAGAATTTCCTGTGTTCGAGTTTGTGTCCATTGCCCCTTGTCCTGAGAAGAACATGGCCCCATCCTCTTGATGTCTGCCCTTTAGATATCAATAAGCACTGATGAGGTTCCCTCTGAGTCTTGTCTTCTCCAGGCTAAACAGACTCAGGTCTCTCAGCCTTTGAAGAAGCTTAAGAAAGTCTTAGAAATAGTAGTGATAGCTGAGCCAGTCCAGATCCAACCCATATAACTGAGCATCCTCAGTAAGCTGTTACACAGAGAAAGAAACCTAAGAAAACACTGAGATTAATAACCCTGGAAAGCATCTCTAGGTTGCTCCTACAATATGTCCTTTTCTTATAGAGGATCTTCTTCAGGACGCTGCAGACTGTGTGCTCCTTCAGGTGAGAAAGGCCCACTTGATGACTTAATTGTGGGCGCCTTTGGAGATGGGGAGACCTGCAGGAGGGAAAGCTTCGAATCTCTAACTGCCTTACCTGGGCAAAGTGCAATGTTGCAGAACTTTGTTTGCTTCTCCGGGCCTTCACAGGGATTCCCACCAAACTGTGGGGGTTTGCATGTGCGGGTCCGATCCCTGTACCCTCTCCCACACGTGGAAGAGCACAAGCTCCATGGAGACCACTCATCCCAGGTGCCGTGCACTGCAATCAAAGGAGAAGAAGTAAGTTTCCTTTCCAAAGGAGGTCCAAAGAAGCTAGTGAGCCCACAGAGCACAGCATTTTCCCACCCAGACAAGCAGCATGTGAGAAGCGAGTGTGGGAAGGCCAAGAACAAATGGACCCAAAATGTGCAAGAGGAACATCATGTAATTTTTTATGCTTTCGTATCAACACCAAGTGTCTGTTACTTTCCAATCTATTTGTAATCAACCAGAATGCACTTCTAATTGACCCTATTTTTTTAGGGTTTTCAGCCAAGAGAAAAGGACTTTTTTTTTTTTGAGTAAAAAGATGCAACTTGCTAAAGAGGAACAAAAAAACCCACTACCCTTTGGGAAGCAGCACCACCATCATTTTGTCACTTCTTACCCTTATTTCCCCCCCTCAACCATATTTTCTCATTGAATTCTCAAAGGCTAATGCATTCCCAAGATCACAGAAGAGCTGTAGTCTGGCTACTAATTACCGCCATGCGTCAGTGACACCACAGGGGCAAAGCTTGGGAGACTTGGAAGAACGAAATAGGATGGGCACCGTTCTCCAATAGTGCTCAGACCATCACTGGTAACTCCAGGAATTAGACATCTAAAGCCTTCTAATCTATATTAATCTAATCTTCTCCAATCTAATATAATCTAATCTAATCTGGCCAGGTTATTTATGGAAGGTTAGTCACTGTAATCTCTAAGAGGCCAAACGTTACAAGAATGTACTGATCTCTCTTAAGGAACTTCATCCCTTCCAGCTTTACCGGAGAAGCTAATGCAAAATCAATAATGCTTTAAGAAAGGGGCTAAACAAAACAAAAAACAAACCAACAAACCAACAACAAAACAGGAACTTTTCCAGTCCCTCGTTGGTTGTCTAACAGTGATTGATCTGCCAGTATCAGGAAAAGGTGTTCAAACTTAAATTTTGCAGTTGTCACCGGGCATCTTGCATGCTAAAAGACCAAGAGATAACTAGAGGAGGAAATGCAGGAATGACCAGGGGAAAATAGCTTGGTGGTTTGACCAGTATACGATTTGTTCTAAACAATGATGTTGCTGGTCGGGAGTCGTGAATAACACACCTGCTTTAATAGCATAGTTCTTCAAAATAATGTCTCCAGCCTGTACATTTTCATCAAAATTGTGGAGTAGGAAAACACAGACAATGGCTGGCTCAATTCATGCCAGTGGCCTGAGTTTTTCATGCTGGTTTTGCAATAGTATGCCCAGTGTTGGCATCTGAGCAACTGAAAATGTCATCTGCTGCTTCCCTTTCCTGCCCCATGTTTGGAAACATCCCAGAGGGCACATGTCTTTCAGATGTACTGCGTTCAATGCCTTTAGATAGCATGGAATTGTCCATACCATGCAAAACAAGCACCCATCTAGAGGTGGTTGGTCTAGCAAAAGTCTCTGTATGAGGATTTAGGGTACAAAGAGAAGGAAGAGTAGCCAAAAAACACCTCCCTCCAAGTAGAGGGTGGAGACATTGCAGTGGAGATATCCCAGTCCTCTGCATCTCCCTTCCCCTCCTGCCCATGCATACATGGAGCTCTCAGCTCACCTGGGCACACGGCAGAGTTGTTGCACTGTCTCTGCTCCCGGAGAGGACCACTGCACTGAGTACTGTAGGAAGACGACACGCAGAACCTCGTCCTGGTCTGCCAGCCCTCCCCGCAGGTGGTTGAACACACACTCCATGGGGACCATTCTTCCGCCGCGGGGTCACCTGTTGGGATTGGAGAAGAAGGTGAGAACATGGCATCCTTGGTCCTGGGTCATCCAGGGCAGTGCTCTCCATGTTACACTTCACAAGTCACTCTGGTCATCTGTGAAGCTGTGCAATGTGGGACAGCAAGAGTGCAAGAAGGGTGGTGAGAAAATGTGAGGGCTGACCATGGGCTAAGTTTTTTTGCGGGGTATTGAGCTGAGTTTGCCACTCACACACAAAAAAAAGGGAAGGACTCTGTGGAAACATCAGGGTACTGAACAGGGAAGGTTCCACCACTGATGACGAGGTAATGTAGCCACTGCAGAAGCATGTGAGCTGGGATATGAATAATCTACTCATATAGTAATAATTAAGTAACAGTGATTAGGCAGATACAGGGAATGTGTCCATAAATTGAGCGGTTGTAAAGATTCAACTCCTTTCCCTGCCTTCTCACAGCCCCTGCAGACAAAATAGAAGATGACGGTGCCTGAGAAGGACATTGGCTGAAGAAATCTCACATAACTTTCTCCTGCCATCTCCTTCACCTGTGGAGAAGACCTGCTTTGAGCATGTGACACGGAACAAGACTGATGGTTCTCTGCCATCATACAGTCCCTTTCAACTGCTTACCTGATGGCAAAGCAGGTAAAAGCATCCCCATGGACAAGAGACAGGAGTGGAAAGCCATGAGACATATTCCCTTTTTCATTAATATCCCTGCACACAAACGCTTATGCCAGGGGTGTTTCAGCCAGGCCATGACATCCAGATCTGTCACCAGAAGTGTGACATGGGTCAGGAAAGGACAGTTTTCCGCGAGTTTCATTGGCATTAGCCTATCCTTGAGAAAATGCCTTTCTCCGCAGATGCAAACAAAAGCTTGCTCTGATTCATTTAATTGAGCCCTGCATTGTTTTGGGTTTTAGATTTGTCATGTGTTTCTAATAATTACACATAATAAACCTAGAACATAACATGTGGTATGTATAATACACAGGCATATGGCACAAATAAACACCAACACATCTTTGAGGATGCATAATAGAGGGGCATACCCTTCTAGTAACAAGTTCTTCAAAGCATCAGGCTGCACTGTCGCATCATAACCAGATGCATCTGCCAGACTATGTATAAAACAAGGACCACGGCACCAGCTGCAGCAGGAATACATGACTTCAGGGGTCGTTACAACACACCACTGCCTGAGCTGCATCCAGCATTTGAACATGTTTTCCTGCACCATCACCCCATTCCCAAAGAAAACTGGACAATAGATGCTGCATTGGGTTGACCAGCTACCACATGGAGCACGAAAGAGACTCTAGCAATGGGCTGCTACACCTTGCTTGGGATCTCAACCTGGGTGTGGGTTATAAACCAGTTGCATGAATGATGGTTTCAGTACAGGAACTGTGATGGGGGCTATCAGGGTTGCAAACTACCAAACTGCCCAATCCTACTTCAGCTGATCTAACTCTGTAAATGCCTGACTTCTTTCCTCGAGGTGGTATATTTCTTTACAAGTGTTGTAAGTGGGAATGGCTGGTGAATCAACATGTGCAGGGCTGCTGGGAGGGAAAAATGTAGAGGAAGACCTGTCCTTGATGTAAAGTGGAAGGGGTTTCATTCCTTTATTTACTGGCTGGACTCAGAAAGAGGTGGAGGTGAGGACGAGTTTTTCTCCACCTCATCTATGCCATTGCAACGATTGTCACAAGACATAACTGCTTTTGTTCATTAAGCCAAAGTTGCTCAGTGCTGTTTCCCCTTCGTTTGCTTTTTGTTTCATTAATCTACCCATCTGGTTCTAGTTAGATAAATGTTACGGATCGTTGGTCTTTCTCTGGGATGTGGAGGAGACAGCGTGTGTTCTGAGGCTTAGGAGCTTCAAGAAAACATTGCTCGCATACCCTGTTTCTCAAGCATTAGACCTATACAGAGATCTGCGTTTCTACCGTCATTTTGCTGCCCTTCCAATAAGAGCCTCAACTTACCCTGGCAGACAGATGGTCCTGTGATATCTTGAGTTCACCACCAGCAAGTTACCTTTTTGCTATCATCATTTGCCATCCAGAGTGGCCCAGATTTCAGGAGATACCTCTTTGTCCCGCAATACCCAACCGTTCCTGCTACCTAGCCTGCTTGGATGCTGCACCGACAGATGATGATGTCTTTGCATTGCTCAGAGAACACCCTCCACCATGAACAACCTCCCCAAAAGCAGCATCAGTTCCCTCAGTGGCAAGCAGTTGGCATTTCTTGGTAGTCAAACACGGCTTGTCTTTCTGAGAGGCCAGAGGTGGGACAGGAGAAAGCAGCAGAGACCCGGTGGCCTCCTCCATCAGTAATTCATGGCTTGGAGAACCTGCTATCCCACCACCTCCCCACTCAGGCCTGGCTCTGTGGTTTTACAATCTCCATATTCAGACAAGAGTTAGTGAGTCACCAGATGAATGAATGGCATCTTTGACCCAAATTCAACTTCTTCTGCCTCTTTCTCCTTCTTTATTATTTTTGGCCTTTGCCCTTTTACAGTAGAAATACCCACCCTTAGAGGTAAATCTCCTCAATTATCATCTCTCACATTGCACCAATCCCCATTTTTTAAATCTATAATATGGTTTCTTTTCCAAGTGCTGGTTACTCCTTTGGGTTTGATCTAGTTTTGAACTAAGCAATTTCTCTCATCCTGGGTGACTGAAGCACTATGTCCAGTCTAGACTTAAACTCTGAAGAAATTCAGCTGTTTTTCAAACCATGCCAAACCCAGTTCTGAGATGCTCTCAGGCATCAGGACAAGCTCTCTCATTTTCCACCCAAGAGAAGCAGAATGTTGCCCATCACCTAAACTACAGATGAGAAGAATTTCTGCATTGCTGTGGGTCAGATTGCAACAAGTACAAATTAATGGATGCAGTATCTTCCAGTTATTTACCCTGGATCCCGACTCTTCTTTTTGATATAAGGACAAGAGTCTACCATGCTTATCGGGTTTGAAAGCCCCCTAAACTATCTCAGTGCTGTCATGTAATTAGACCTGCTAGATATGCACTCCACCAAATTGGTCTTCACTACCCAGAGGACAAGGGGCCATTCACTGCCCTCCATCAAGACTGGTGCCTGTAGACAGATGTCTCTGCCTGACTGACCTTTTGATTAGTCCTGTGATGTTCCAGGCTAGCTTGGGAATGAAGAAGTGCATCCCAAAGGAGTTTACATGGACTAGATCCCCACTTCAGGTAGGAAGATGGCCTTTTGCAGGGCTTGCTGCTCCCGCAGAGCCAGCTGTAGCACCTCTCCCGCAGCTGGAGAAGATCCAGAAGGTGCCACAGAAGGAAACACACTGGGCATCGCTCCATGGGCACGTAGCACTGCAATCCAGGATCCTTTCCAGCACCTGGCCAGCCCTGAGAGTAACTGAGCTGGCCTTACAGAGAGCTCAGCTGGCTGTGGAGGTCCCTGTCAGCGCCTGCAGCTTTTCCATGACACTTCCTCCCTTGGCACTAATGGAGCGGCACATCACTGTCGTCCTTTCGCCAGGATCCCTTTTTTTTGGCGGGGGGGACATATCATCTGTCAATCTGACATCTTGTCACATGAAGCTGCTTTTTTGCTCATATCCCAACGCTGGCAAAGACCTTTTGGAAGGCATCTGTGGGCTGAGGTTGGAAAGCCCATGCCAGGGACCTGCTGGGCTGGGTCTCCCTCTTGTGCTATTGCTGGGAGGGACACGCAGGCAGCCCAGTAGCACCACAGCTGAGAGTATGACCGCGATAGAGCCTATAGGCCAACAGGACCTGGGCACCAGGGCTGCTGAGCATGGGCAGGAGCAAACACTAGCCTTCAGCAACACAGGGCCACTCCCTCATCCCTCATTATTATAGTTGGGTTTTGTATTTCATATTTTTCCAGGCCTTGAGTGGATGTGAAACAACTCATCCCCTACAAACTATATGGATTGCTAGGGAAGATTTGGGCTTTGCCTTGCTATCTCCAGCTAAAGACTTTCTCTGCATCCCTTCCCAGACTGTACCCTCTGCCTGGTCTTCCCATCTCCTCCATCCTCACCTCCTTGAACAACTTGGCTGCAGTTGCTGCCCCCAGGGCAACAGCAGGACTGTGGAAATCTCACAACAGGGCAACACACATCTTCCTGGCTGGGTCTCCCATCCCATGCTGCACTCAGGGATACCACAGCCCAGGTCAGCCATGCCACAGCAGTGCCTACAACAACACGGAGTTAATAAAGACATCACTGGGCCCTGATACAGTACCCAGCTGCACAGCAGGAAGAAATGCCAAGCTACAAACCTGATGGCTGAGCTACAGGCTGGAACAAAGCACCTGGGAAGCACCAGGGGCCAGGCAAAGGAGGAACAACATAGGACATCACAGGGCCTGCCTTGGAGTTCCTTCTCTTCTCTATTTGGATATGTGTGACTGAGAGGTTGAGCTCAGCTTCACCAGGTTACAGCAGGGCAAATGTCCTCCCTTTCCTGCAACATTTGCCATCTGCCAGTGATCCTTCAGGCAGAGGAGCTGCTCCCACCAGAGGGAGTAGGTTCAGTACAGGTAGCAAGGAACTTCAGACTGTCTCCTGCCTTGTATTGAGAGCCACAACCCCAGACATTGCCTGCTCCCCCTCAAAACCTTCACAGCATGATGCTGCTTCCTGACAGTGTTCACTGCTGCATGCTGCTGGGTTGGATACAGCACAGCTAATTTACCCCAGAATACAGGCCGCTCTCCCCTTTAATTTATTTCACAACTCTGGCTCTTTGAATCACCTGTCAGAAGCCTTTCTAGAATACAAACTGTTTGCAATGTCATAGAAACATTGAATGGTTTGGGTTGGAAGGGACCTTAAAGAGTTCCAACCCCCCTGCCAAGGGCAGGGACACCTCCCACCAGACAAGGTTGCTCAAAGCCCCATCCAGCCTGGCCTTGAACACTCCCACGGATGGGACACCCACAGCTTCTCTGGGCAACCTGGGTCAGTGTCTCACCACCCTCCCAGGAAAGAATTTTTTCGTAATATCTCATCTGAATCTCCTCTCTTTCAGTTTAAAACCATTACCCTTGTCCTATTGCTTCACTCCCTGATCAAGAATCCTCCATCTCTCCTACAGGCCCCCTTTAGGGACTGGAAGGGGCTCTAAGGTCTCTCTGGAGCTTTCTCTTCTCCAGGCTGACCAACCTCAACTCTCTCAGTTTGTCTTCATAGTTACTGGGCGATGATTTTAACCTGTAGCCCAGTCTCACACACTTTGCATTGCCCGAGACCCATGACGCGTTCAGCTCCTGAAATGAATGACAGCTGTCAGGGGACAGCACAAATCCTCTCCAGACTGGGGCTGACATATATCTAGGCTTAATTCATTCCCATTTTCTCATATCACACTCTCCAAAACTATTACATATTATTTCTCTCCTATTGTAGGAGGGTGGAAGGTCCTACTGCAGAACCTACCAGGTACAAATCCTTGCACAGCACTAAAGACCCAGCGAGAGAAGAAAGCACCTGCTGCTCCCTCCTCATCACACCCTACACAGCTCCTCCGCTGCTCAGTGGGAAGGCATGACATGGGACATCAGCAAAGAGGCTGTATCACAGTAAGGTCAGCTTTGGCTTAATGAACCATGGCTGTTTAGATAGTTCAGATGAAGCAGTGACTTAGAAGTAGGCAGGGTGATGAGAAGCGGTCTGTGAAAAGCATGGACTGGTTAGGGCTTTGCATCTGAGGCTTTTTGCCTTCTCTGGCTAATGGCAACAACACAAAACCCTGTAGGACAACGGGAGGAGAACAGACTGAGTGATGACTGTTTGCTCAGCTTGTAACTGGTCGGATAAGCCCACGCTAAACTGGGAGGAAAAGAGTTAATTAGCCGGGTGATTGAAACAGCAAAGCCAGTCAATGGCAATCAGCCCAGCTCAGCCGGGAAGTGCAGTGACCAGGCAGTGTGCCAGCTCCAGAAGCTGTTGTGGTAGGTCAGAGCTTACCTATTTGAGGTGCAGGGTACCCGTAGTGCTGCAGTTCGTCAGTGTCCTCTCGCTTTCTGTTATCTGTGGACCTCAGCGATTGGCTTCTGGAATTATAGCGTCCATTGGCTATGGCAAGGTAATGGGTCATGTAAATACACCTTGGTTCACTCTGCAAGATCTTTCACTACAAAGGTTACACGTATAAACAACAGCGACCTGCAACGTTTGGTTGACACAATCACCTGCTTTCCAACCCCAGCACCCCTGGCCACCAGAAGTCCCCAGGGCTTTAGCATCAAGACAACCTGTGAGACTCTGGTCTGGCTGGCAGTTCGACCCCCTGTTTCTCAGTGAGACTTGGGACCATGCAGAATATGATCCCTTGCGCCACGTTTTTAATCAATCACAATGAATTTCTAGGGTGTCTGTATTCTTGGCTGTACTTATGGAGGATTTAACCTTTTCAGATGCACTGACAATGAATCCCACCATCCCTAGCAGTGTTTCAAGGTTTATGAGGATTACTGGCAGTGGGTTTTGGTGGAGAACTCTGCCTTGCAACCAACATCTACCCAGAAATGCTCTGTAGAGTAGCCAGAAAATGCTGAGTGGAGCAGGCAAGTGAAAAGGAAAGGGATAGCTCAAAAGGATGTCTCCTTCACAGACTTTATCCGACCACCAGCAACAAGGAGAGATGAAGGTCTGGTATCAACAAAGTGACTTATGTGCCAACAGAGCTACAGCTGGGCATTTTTCCAACTCAGAACTCCTAACCGTGGTGTCCTAACTGAAAATCTCCCACTGAAGACCATGATGTTGAGACCAGAAGGTAAATAATGCATCTGTCTGCTGTAAAGTAAAGGCATTTAACTCCTGATGGACAGCAAACACCTCTCTTCTTTCCAAGCCCCACTTCTGCCAGCTTCACATTTGCATCCTGGGTGGATCAGCCCCAGATTTGCTACGGGGAGCGAAACAGAAATTTCCATTCTACATGTAATTGGGCATGTTGGCGCCCTGACATGTGCAAAGCCCTAGTAAACAGAGAAAAAAACAAGCAATAGCAACCAAATGCCACCCACCAGTACTGCCTGCTGTAAATGGGAAGAGCTCAACGGACTCCACCGGAGCCATGCAGAATGGCAGGGAGCGGAGCTGAGCCCGAGTAATCTGTGATCTGGCAACTAATTTGTTTCCAAACAGCAAGTACCAGACAGAGGATCTTTTCCCCCCGAGGAGGTAAAACAGTTCAGACATCTTTTCAAGAAGTACAAACTGCCAAGAGATGAAGTGGTGACAAATTCGATCCCGGAACCCTGAGAAAATTAATAAAGGTTAATGAAGCTTCAGTGTGGCGGCATGAGTCTTTATTGCCATCCAAAAAGGGAAAGCAGAGGAGGGAGGAATGATTCAGAGAGTCCCTGCCAGGAGCCAGACTTCATATTCAGCAGCTTGCTTCGTGGAAGAGACCCATCTAGTTTGTGAAATTACATTATTCCCCATTAACGTTGCCTGAAAGCAGGACTTAAGGAATCTTGGAACCGGTCGTGCCAGCTGCTCCAAACTTTCCCAGCACCGACTAGTTGCAGGCTGCTGGCTGGAAAGGACAGGATGGAGCAGGCTCTCACTTGCCATCATCAAGGGAAAGGCACCAATAGCCAGACATCAGGACTACCAAGATCCTGCTATTTGCATACGCTTTGTTTTTGTCTGGCTCTTTCCTGGAATAGAAAGGGCCCAAATCCTAAGTTTTTAACAACTACAAATTCATGTGATTTTCCTGTGTGAGATAAAACTTCTTAAAATTGTAAGCCACTAACTAGCTTTCCAATATCCACTGTCTTGTTTAGGGGACAGGCTAATTTAGTCCCATATTTGGGACACATCACAAACGCTGCTCCATTTCCAGCACCTATTGTGGCTACACACACGTACGTTCCTGTGCTGTGATTTAAGTCCTCTTCATGAAAGCACAGAAATGAAAAAAAAAACCAAAAACCTCCATCTGCAGTAAATCCCAAAGGTTTCCCAGAGGTTTCTTTAAGAACAGAACCAGAAGCTGGGCAACAAGGGGTAGATGTGGAGCTTGCATGGCTTTGTCAGCTGCCCAGAGTAAGGAAGGTGATGAGGAAAGCCTGAGATTGACTATCCCAGAAGCAGCCAGTGAGCATGGATGAATGGACAGAGAGACAGGAAGAAGGAAGGAAGGAAGGAAGGAAGGAAGGAAGGATGGATGGATAAGAGAGAAAAAAAGAGGATTTAA
>VZTM01038493.1:0-47954 GCA_013400555.1 Jacana jacana | reverse complement strand
GGATAAGAGAGCAAAAAAGAAGTTTTAAATACAGCCATGGCATCCTGGACCTCATCTCACCAGTTATTTGGGTCCCGTGCTATTGGTATCNAGAACTTTGTAGAGTACGGCTGATGGTTGTACTCGATGATCCCAAGGGTCTCTTCCAACCTGAATGATTCTATGAGTCTATGAATTGCATGATTTCCTTTGTTCCCTGACAGATAGGACAAGCCTGCACTGTTATTGCTCAATCTAATTAAAGACAATCAGGTCTAGTGGCTACTGTGTGACCCATCCAGCTTGCCCCAGCCTCTCCCAGCATGGACTGCCTCCAGACCCATGCTGGGATCGGTCTGTTGCAACAGATAGGCTGCCTCTCCTTTGGAAAAGGTGTTGCAGACAAACAGGTCTGTCTCTGTTTAACACACAGCATGGCTTAGATTTAGCCTAGACAGTTGCCTTGATATATGCAAAATTCAGCTGTGGTTCTGGACAAAACAAGGAGAAACCAGGTCCCTTATGCACAGGGCAAAGTTGGTGGAAATGATGCTTTTCTGTGGGTTTTATTCACCTTGAATTTATGGGGTGGAGGCCTGGTGGAGTACGGAACGGGTCAGATTTCAGCAGCAGAGTCAGCAGAGAGGAATTATGCCAGGATTAAAGGAAGACTTGGACTTGATCTACATCTCTGCTGTAGAAATGCTGCGAGGATGGCTCGTGGTTGAAATACTCCAGCACCTCAAAGAACCTAGCAGGACAAATAATGCCCTTTGGGCTTGAAACACGGAGGCATTTCAACCGCAAGCGAAGGCAAGCATGTGAGATTTGGGAAGAACGTAGCTCAGATGGGGAGGATGATCAGTGGATGCTGGCAGTAGTGGGAAGAGGAAGCAGGTGACCAACACTCCTAATGAGTACATGTAATGTGTCAGACGGTGCCTTGCAACGCATCCAGGGGGAATAAGAAATCAAATGCAGAGACTTTGCAGTGGTGTAGGCCAAGGGTTTAACATCTAAGCATGTCTCACCAGAGCTGCACGCTCTGTGCTCTTTACTCATCTCCCAAACAGGAGAAGCAAAGAAAACAGCTTCATGAAAATTATCATGAAAATTATTCAGGCAAGCTGAGTTGGTGGGAATGAAAGGATGGACCAGAGCAAAGAGTGGAAAGGGATGATTAAAATAAAAACAACAATTGAAAGGGGGAAATGTACCTCAGTGCACTAAAACCGAAGGAGAAAGTATTGGCTATGGAGTTTTAGGGGCATCTAGCAACTGCTAAAGGAGTAGAAGTGAGGGCAGAATCACTAGCCACCTGTGGCAACCCAGATGTCAGTGGATGTAGAAGAGGGTCCTTTTGCAGGCTGCTAGGATATATAGCAATTTCACCACTTACGGAAATGACCCAAAGCGTTTTGGTTTGAACTTCTGAGACCCTGTGAAAATGTCAGGGGGGCGGGATGCGTGACTGTCAGATATGAAAGGTCCAAACCACCATTAAAAGATGGTGGCGAAGTCTCTGGAGGAAGCAGCACGTACCTATAGGACAAGGTGCTCTTTCAGCTTGCAGTGAATTCTGGCCAGGCCTGCAGGGAATGAAGATGCTCTCACACATGCACAGAATGGTGGGGGTTTTTTTTAACAAGGCTATTTTTAATGAAAATCAGGGGTGGCAGAGAATGAGACTGAGGCTCAGTCTTTTGAATGTCACGTGGAACATGCATTTCTTCACATCGCTAACAGTTACACAGCTGAAGGGCTAGATCCTGAACCTGCTTGATGCTGGAAATCCAGCATGGATCGATGGGACTCCACTGGTGTCACACTTCTGCGCCTGAAGGTGGGATGCAGCCACCCCTTTCCCAGCCAAGGGGAGACGTATCTACCCAATCTGCATATTCATAAATGTCAGAGATGGTTTTGCGCTGCCTCTGCCAGATGGGATGGCAGGATTTCAGCTGGCTCCTCGGATGATTTTCATTCCCCAGGAATAAATGCAGGCCGCCTACATCTCTGATTGTTCTTGCATTTCTCCATCACTGCCGAATTCCGGCACCAGGGTCAGGCCCGTGACATCCCTCCTCAGCTTTGGATTATGTCCTACCATGTCGTTCATCCAGCCTCCCCACCAGGACTCTTGGCATGCCAGCTTATAAGCAACCACAGCTTTTAGCACCACGCAGCCAAGAGGGGCTACCAGAGCACAACGGGTGGCCCTTTCCATCCAAAGGGGGTGGACCTGGAGAGCTTCTCCGCAAGCACTTGCCACCACACTCAGGTTGGCTTTTTTTCCTCTCTCTGTGAGTCAGAAGCTCCTGGCCAAATCCAACAGATGGAGGAAATCTCCCCTGTCTGTGCTGGAGAAGAAGATATCACCAAGCCCTTTGCCTCTAGCAAGGAAAAATCAGAGTTACAACAAACACTGAATGTTGTCCTTCAGATTATGTCTCTTGAGCTGAACAGCTGCCATGAAGAAAGGCTCTAAGCCAAGCTGCTGTTACCAGACAAAGTTTCCTTTCCAGTTTGGGATGAGCTTTTGTTAACACATTTTCTTCGGTGTTTTATAGCTTCGGGTTTTGCCAATGGAGATAGCTTACCTGGCTCACTTGCTGTTGGGCCTGGGTAGGTATCCTTGGGGAAATTTACTCAGATGAAGATCATCAAACAAGAGGTTCCATTACATGAAATAGCAGAGATGGTGATCCAAGCAAACAGAAAAACATAACCCCCACATACAAGTGGCACCTGTGGAGTCATTCAGTCTTCCCTGTGCAGTGTTTTAAAACAATGCTATGGCCTTCAGACAACATGTTAAGACTTATCTCTGGGAACCATGTACCTATACCTCTATTTCGGTGATGAAGCTGTCAGAAGTCACACCTCTTGGAAAGGCTGAGAGCCACCATTGCCACTGCTGAAACCTGTTGAAGGTCCACCTGGGGCAGCTCTGAAAGAGGAAGGATGACAGGACCTGGAGAAGGTCCACCTGAGGGAGGAGCTCTGTGACAAGAAAAGTTTAGAACCCTCTATCACATTTGCCATGGACAGGCAAAATAAAACAGCAAATGAAGCCCTCACAGATCATCCACAAAAGATCATCTCGGCAGCTCCAGGGAGCTGAGTGGCAGCACTCAAAGTTGATCCCGAGGAGAACCTTTCCCAGATGTGGTATCAGAGTCAGAGTCTCCCTGCTGCTGGAGATCCAACTAAACAACTAAAACATTCTTGCTAATCACCCATCAGCTTATGAGCCACTTTGGCAGAAGCAAGGAAGGAGAGGTTAAAGAGAAGGGCTTACCCTTGTTTTGAAGGTGGTCGTGATTTCTTTCTTATTCTAACCTAACTTGCTCAGCCAGTGACTGATTTTACTTTTCACTGGTGGTATCAGTTTCCTTGTACACGTTTCAGTTTACCCCTACAGCAAAGAGTAAACCATCAGAACGCTCATCCCTGTTTTGTCTTGCTCTTTTATCAGGATTGCACAAGGCTGGTCAAGGAAAAGAGGGTTTTTTTCCTGTTTGTTTCCTATTAGAAAATTAAGGTCTCAGTGACTCCACAATACTTGGAGAGCTAGTCAGGTATTATTACAAGCTACTGAAATGCTGCACAATCCAAGACAGAGATCTTCTTCTCTCCAGTTCTTATTTTCTTCTTCTTTTTTTTTAATTTATTTTAATTTAAAAAAAAAATTAGAATCGATTTAACCGCAACGTATAATGAACATGTAGGAAAACAAGAGTTCAAGTGAAAGAATGAACACTCTACTTATCCCTAACAAATCTGTGAGCAAAAGTCAGTATTAGAATAACAGTGACACATTTAAAACAGAAGGGTTTATATTCTACTTTTAAATCTGCTCAGCTTTGGTACAGATCATGGAAATATGTGCAAAAAAATTAAAAGCCTTTCCTGGGTCAAAAGGGCACCTCTCTCTTGCATGAACCTTTACTTGGCTACAAAGGCAAGAAGGCACAGATTCACAGAGGAGAAAGTTCAGAGCCAGATGCAGAGCTTTGGGAGATATGAAAATATACAGGTTTATCTTGAGGCAGGACACGGACTTCAAGATGTGCATGAGCAAGTCTTGCAAGATTAATTGTTCATATCTTCCCTCAAATGCTTTCCAGCTTTCCAGCGTGAAAGCATCACAACTGGGCTTGGCAGTTTGTCTACAAAGAGGCACCTTGGGAAAATCAATCAGAATGAACTTATTTATTTCAAAGGGATAGATCTATTTGTGCTGCCCCACTCTGTGGATGTACTCTCTTTCCAAACTAGGGTTTTCCACTTTGTTCAAGATCCTTTCTTCCCAAATAAGCTCAGATGAACTAACTACACTGCAATTAGGAACAGGAGTTGAATGGGTATGTAGTGGAAAGAGGAGAAGAAGACAAGTGAAATCATTTACCGAATCATAAAACCATCCCCTACCCCACCCCCCAGCACACAATCAGGCTTTTCTGCACCCAGGATCAGCTTTGTGTTCTGGAAAAGATGAGTAAATAGTGAATAAGTAGCGATTCATCCTTCACTGCTGTTCTCTGTGTAACAAGTGGAGCTGGAAACCCAGCCCAGACTTCCAGGCTCCGTGGTTGCCCACCATCCCAGTTCATCTCTCTTTGACACAGCCACCTCAGGAGTTCTATTGTGAAGAAGAGTAAAGTTTTGAGCCCCAGGGCAGATCAAGGGGAGGTGTTATGTTCCTTGCTTAGTGCTGGGAAGGCTGGACCTGGAAAACTGGGGAATCCAAGTTCAAGAGGGATGTGAAAGAGTTGAAAAGGTCCCATGGAGGGCTCTGAAGATGGTTAGGAATGAGGACAGATGTCCTGCAAAGAGAGTTTGGGGAGCTACCCCTCCCTTGCTTGTCTAGCACACATGCCCCCACCTTCAAAGAACGGCTACACCCATAGACCCCCTTCTACCCACCCACAATGCCATCTCCACCTTCTTTTCCTTCACAGCATTATTCACCAAGACCATCATGGCTCTTCCTCCAGCTCCATTCAGGAGCACACAGATCCCACAGTGGACCCCTTTTCAGGTCCAGCATCCAGGTCCCTGGAAGGTTTTACCCTCACCACCCAAAAACCATAGGTGCATTACAGCCCCAAAGTCACCAGTAAATTTAGGGGATATAGATTAAATTTCCCTATTGTGGGCGAACCTAGAAGGGAAATTAGCAACTGTGAGTCAAGGAGATGAAATTCAATATACAAGAAGGTTTCATTAAAAAAAAATAAAGGGGGGAAGAAAAAAGCCTAATTGCAACAAGATTTAAATTTATGGAAGTGGTAAAAAATGCATGAAATAATTTTAGCTCTTATTAGAGGAATATATTTATGTCCCTTTATTTGAACTTCCCCTTTATCAGGAGATACTTCCTTGCCTTTGAAGACAGCTGAACTTTCCCTAGTTATTTGACAAGTCGGGGGAGTTATTCAAACATCCTCCACTGTGAATTTGAAATAAAAAGAAGGGAATAATTATAATCAACCATTTGCTTGCATTTGCTGGGCTGAGCTGCTTCTGCTGTTGTTTTTTCCTCTTCATCCCCCTCTCTGCTCAGCCAATGCAAAAGAAGCCCCAAGGATGAAAGCGCTGCAGGTCACCAGCTCCACCCATCAATACTTCCCTGCCGACTGGTGTTGACAATTTGTCTCCTGTCCTCTGGAGAAGAGGACCTGGAGAGAGCCTGAATTACAGGAGGAGGGTGGAGCATCTACCAAAAATCTTGCCTTGCTCGAGCCCTGTGTTTTGTATATCAGCCAGATATTTCTCCACATCTCTGTAGGCTTTGTTGTGGAAGAGAAAGGAACAGCAACACTGCTCTTGATTGGGAAGGTGAACTAAGCCCAAAGTTTATCATCTCTCTTGGCTACATGCATTAATTATTTGGGAGAGAGCTTCTATCAAAGAAATGCCTTTAGGGCTGTATGTTTTGCTATTGGTAATAGATTTTTCACCAGCATATGAACACCTGATGTAAGTCTGCTTATAGATTCCTACAGATGAACCCTTATACTTCAGGGCAAAGGGATAGATCTATAGGTGTGTGTGTGTGCGTTAGAAAACGTGTGTCAGCACATGTGCGTGTGCATGCGTGACCGCAAGACAGGCAGGGAAGGGCAGGGCCATGCACAGCCGAAAGTCGCATGCTCCCCTGGGCTTGTGGCTCCAACATGGACCCTGGGCAGTTTCACCGTGCCCCTAGAGCACCCTCTGTCATTTCTGGTGACGAGGTCGGGCTCCTCTTGAGAAGAGCAACCCGCTCACGCGCGTGTGCAAAGGAACATGCCTCCACTTACTATTGCACGCCTTCCTATTGCACAGCCGTCCTTCCTCCAGGACTCCCTCGCAGACAAGACCTTCATTGGGAAGGGGCTTGCAGGTGCGCATGCGGGTCTGCAGGCCTCCCCCGCAGTCCTTGGTGCAGTCGCCCCAAGCCGACCACGGGTTCCAACCACCTGGGCAAAATCCAGAAAAGCCCTGTCAGCTTTGGTGAGAGCCTAGAACCCAGGAAGCCGAGGCAAACCCTGGCCCAGCAGACCCTACGATGTACCCACTTTCAAGCCCACATTCTGGGATGTCTTTGAATGCAGTAGGATTAGACGCCACAGGGTAGCCCAGAAAGTCAAGAGATAGGAGGAAAAGGAAGAAACATTGTCTTTTCATTGACTTTTTATCACCTGTTCCCTATCTCCAAACTGGGACTTCACCTTCCTGGAAACCCTGCCCCGTTTCTAACAAGTCCAGTTCTTCCTTTGCTTGCTGGGGTAAAGAGGTCCTCTCCTGTGTGAAGACCCTGTGCCCATTTTGCAGCCTGTTGGTTCCTAACCCCAGAAGGCATTTGCAAAAAACACTTCAAGATATATATCCAGCATCAGTGAGGTTGTCTCTCCTATTTCTTCCCCCCAGTCCCAAACACACAAGACCACAAGAAGATGGCACAAGGAAGCTGGGAAGGAGTAGCACCCACTCATCCCCAGAAGGACACACCTTTACACCCCACTGCAGATACTACCAGTCACAGAGAGGCATCGCTCTCAAAGACAGCTTTGGTGGGGCCCCCCAGCACCCACGGGGAGATATCTATGAGCTTCCCCTTTGTACCACCAGCTACAACCCTGCAAGCTGATGGAACCAGCAATCCTCTTGCTGCAGGGCTGATCCTGCCACTTGCAGAAGGGAAATACCAAGCCTCTGCAGCCTTCTCCATGCTGCATCTTTTCAGCTTGCTGCCAAGAACAGTTGGCCCTGGTGGGATGTCTGTAAACATTGATGGCAGGATGGAACAAGATGGCCATCTCAAACTGGTTTGCTCACACACTGGCCAAAGCTTTGCAGCAGGGTGCCAGTGGGGAGCCCAGCAAGTTTTGGGTTTGCATTGTAAAAAGACAGCAAGGGATCATCCAGGCCCTTCAAGTGATGGATAAGCTGTCACATCTCTCAGTGGTCACTTCATTCCTCATTGGTCTGCTAGAATCTGCTCTGTAGTAAGCCCCTGCCTCTAACAGCTGGTGACCACTTTGGCTCCATTGTTTGTTCACCTCATGTGAAGGACCAGGGGTGGCCCTTCATCATGGAGGTGATCACATTCAGATGGCTACTTTTCCTGCTGTGCATTCTCTCATTACCCAAAGCAACCCTTGGAGATGCTTCAGGTCCAAGAAATTCAGCTACCTGCCATGCTCAGGCACAGAAAATGAGCTAAAGATACAGTTTTATAAAGAGAGGAAAAACTGGGAGAAAGACAAATGCTGCTTTGTAAAATAAAAAATAAAACTCTCCTTTTCATTTCCTCACCAAGAGTCAGAGGTTTCAGAGCCGACAACGATCCATTTCAGCTGACCCAGCCTCCCCGTATTTGCTAGTTATTGGCAATGGAGATCACGGCTGTCCTCTGAGATGTGGGTTCTCCTGCTCTCCTACACATCCTAGACAGGACACCAGCCACGTCTGGATAAATTACAGAATCACAGACTATCAGGAATTGGAAGGGACCTTGAAAGATCATCTAGTCCAATCCCTCTGCCAGAGCAGGAACACCTAAAGCAGGTCGCACAGGAACATGTCCAGGCGGATTTTTAATATCTCCAGAGAAGGAGACTCCACAACCTCCCCGGGCAGCCCCTTCCAGTGTTCCCTCACCCTCACTGTGAAGAAGGTTTTCCTCATATTTAAGTGGAACCTCCCATGTTCCAACTTACACCCATTGCCCCTTGTCCTATCATTGGACATCACTGAGAAGAGCCTGGCTCCATCCTCCTGACACTCTCCCTTTCCATATTTATAAACATTAATGAGGCCAAGCTCAAGAGACCCAGCTCCCTCAGTCTTTCCTCACATGGGAGATGCTCCACTCCCTTCATCATCTTGGTAGCCCTGCCCTGGACTCTCTCCAGCAGTTCCCTGTCCTTGAACCGAAGGGCCCAGAACTGAACACAATATTCCAGATGGGGTCTCACCAGGGCAGAGTAGAGGGAGAGGAGAACCTCTCTCCACCTACTAACCACCCCCCTTCTGATATACCCCAGGATGCCATTGGCCTTCTTGGCCATGAGGACACAGTGCTGGCTCATGGTTATCCTGCTGCCCACCAGGACCCCCAGGTCCCTTTCCCCTACGCTGCTCTCCAACAGGTCATTGCCCACCCTATACTGGTACCTGAGGTTGTTCTTGCCCAGATGCAAGACTCTACACTTGCCCTTGTTCTATTTGATTACATTTCTACCCGCCCAACTCTCCAGCCTGTCCAGGTCAGGACCTGCTGAATGTCCTTAACAGCCCAGTCAGGTACCAGTTCAGAATATATGGGCATCACCAGACACCCCTTTGCACAGGGATGGGCAAATACTCATCCACCTCCACAGCACAAAGCCGGGAGTTCATATTCTAATAACCCCAGCCCGGCTGTGCTCTGACTGTTGCTCCCAGGACAGAGTGAAAATAAACACAAGCTGAGCAACACTCACGCTGCTGAATGCAGTAGAAGCTGCTCGGATACTTAATAACGAGAATAATAATGTGGGGAAAATAGAGCAGGATGGAAATGCAGGCTAGTGAACCTGCCAGCAAGGTGCCCAGATCCTGGCAGCAGCAGTGGGGGATGGAGTTGTTATTTGCACACGGTAAATATTTAAACTTGAAGAGGACTGTCTGTCCCTTGTAAGTCACTTTCTCTGCTGGTTCCTTTCCAGGGAAATAGCCTTGTCCTTCCCCCTCTCCTGATGAGAGACAGGTTGTGTTTCAGTTAAAAGAGAGGCCATTGGCATAATAGCAGGTATCCTGATGCCTTGTTTGACCTGATCAATAGGATATCTGTAACCAGACACATTTAGGAACTAATCAACTCTTTGCATGCCCTTTTGAGGTTGTCCTTCTTTACTCTCACTCCTTTGCAGATTAGGTGTGGGGCTGGGGAAAGAAGAAAGCAGCTCCACACAAACCTTGGCTAGGCTTGTGACATATTTCAAGCAAGCATAGAATCATAGAATCATTTGGGTTGGAAGACACCCTTGGGATCATCCAGTCCAACCACCAGCCCTACTCTACAACATTCTCCCCTCCACCATAGCCCTCAACACCTCATCTAATCGATACTTAAACACATTCAGGGATGGTGACTCCACCACCTCTCTGGGCAACCTATTCCAGTGCCTGACCACTCTTTCTGGGAAGAATTTTTTCCTAATGTCAAGCCTAAACCTATCCTGCTCCACCTGGAAGCCATTCCCTCTCGTTCCATCAGACGCGTAACTGCTGCGGTGTTTTGAAAGGTCTTTTTATATTGTGTTTGTAAGCCAAATACAAACTGGTTACCCAAACTGATTCCCTCTCATGATGTTCCAAGTTTGATGATAGGGTATTCAAAGAGGTCCCCATTTCAGGATATAACCTATTATGATGATATTAAGACCCTAAAAAATCATAGAAATACATATATATTTTCCCCCATCTCACTACAGGAAAGAATGGGGGATAGCACAGGTTCCAGTCTTAGACTTCTTAGTCTGTTTATCCTTAGCAATGGAAGAACCACTCAAAATAAGATAAAAAACATTATGATCTCAAACCCTTAACTGGAACGAGATCTTTTTATGAGGTCAAGCACAGATAACGCCCTTCCCCTTCTTGTTCCTCAGTTTCCATCCCATTTCTGGGTACTAAGGAGAAGCTAGAGAAGTGCTGGAACACTTATTGAATCAACACAGGCATTTACAGCCGAGACAAAGGTATTCCCCACTTTATGGAGTAGTCCTTTTTTATCATCAGGTTGTCCCATGGTCCTGACAAATGAAATACTGCATGTTATTTATCCTGTTTATTGACTGTCAGATAAACCTTTTGAAATGTCCCTTCTTTTCCTGGGTCTAGTCATTCATTGTTTCAAGTGATTTGTCTTTTTTAGTGGTGCTGTAAACAAGCGCTTAAGGGCCTATTATATGAAGTTATACTTGTCCCATCTTTGAGGGGGAAAAAAAGTGCTCTGCCATGAGTAAAACACCTGGCTCTTCTGCCCACCACTTGAAAACATCTGGCTGGTAGAAAGGGGTGGCTGGGCAACAATGAGAAAATGGGCTACCATGGCAGTGGAGCAGCTAAGCTACAGACACACAGATGCTTTTAGTTCAAGGCATATCATAGAATGATAGAATGGTTTTGGTTGGAAGGGATCTTAAGGATCATCTGGTTCCAATTCCCCTGACATGGGCAGGGACACCTTCAACTATTCCAGGTTGCTCAAAGCCCCATCCAACATGGCCTGGTTTTGAACACCTCCAGGGATGGGGCAGCCACAGCTTCTCTGGGCAATCTGAGCCAGTGTCTTCAGAACCATCTGTCCAGATGCTCCAGAGAAGACACTAGTGAGGCTTTGTCGCTGCACACATGCCCCATTACTCAGTTCATTGGGAGTGACTTTTTGAGCTCCAACAACCATCATGGACTTCACATCTTTCAGCAAATGTTTATTCTCACCTGCTTGCCGCATAATTCCCTGCTCTGCCCCTTTTAACATTTCATGTGTGGGCTTGGAGGAAACCTCGCTGATGCCGGGAAGAGAGTAACCCATCGAAATGCAGTGCAGAATCCCACTGAACTGGGAGCCTATGAAGACAGTGCCGTTTGCTCCTGGAGTCTCGTTTCACCAGCTCTTAAACTGCTGCACCCTGCTGATCCATGTTGGTTGAGGTGTCATCTGTCCTTGATCCAGAAATAATGAGTCTGCTGTGACTGCTTTATGAAGGATTTTGTTTTTCAAAGGCACTGACTCCTGGGAAGGTGACATACCCAACTTGTTCTCACTTAGCTTGTCTACAGCCTTGCAGAACTGCAGAGCTGTCTCGCTTTGCTCTTTATTCCATTTAACTGCAGTAGCTGTGGCTCAAGCCCTCCAGCTCCAGCAGTTCCCATCACAACCAGCAGCTATCACCTCCATCACACAGCAAGGTTTAGCTTGGGTTTTTGTAATTTTTAATTTTTTTTTCATTTTCTGAGAATGCTCCTAGCTGCTAAACTGATTTTTGTAAAGGTGGCTGTTACACACGAGACTGCCTCTCATGGGACTGGTTTAGGTTCCATGGAGACTGTCATTAAAGGAAGGCCTTAAATCCAGTTTCTAAAGGGTTTTTTGATCCTCCTCCGTCGGTTCTTATCATGATCATGTACTAAAACAAATTACTTTTCATGCTAGGCTGACCCAATGCATTCTAATTCTCCACAGCTAAATGGAGAAAATTTCAAGATGGTCAGAATCAACTGACAAGCTCATATTTGCTATTCCTTGTTCTGAATCTTAAGCAGAGTTGCCGGAAAATACAGGTCTTTCCTACTACAAATTAACTGAGAGAGCTCCACTTAGACGCCTCGTCCAAACACCCTTGATCTTGGGAAGATTTGCATCCTGATCCGGAGTTTATCTTTGCAGCTGACAGCTGTGATGTGTCTCAGATGCCAGTCAATCATGCCTTTTAATTTAACAGCAATGTCTTAAATTAGATGGCAGCGACAACAGGAAAAAAAAAAAACAAAAACCTAAGGAATCAACACAAACCAATCAATAGAGCAGAGCGAAAGGGTCTTTGCTGACACACTACATCCATCTCCGATTTTGTTTTTTTGGATTTAGCCTCCCACTGACCCCAGCTGCAGACACTTCTTGTTGGCAGCTCTCTCAAACTTGGCAGGCCAGGACATCTTGTGTCTGAAAAACATGCTGAGACTACATAAAGCCACCACAGTTCTGTGTGCTACCACTGGAAATATCTGTAACGGACCTTCTATCCCAGTATCTGAGGGCCTGAGAGAATCAGCAGCAGCTCACAAATGAGTGGGGAAAAAAAAATATGTTATTTCTTATGCAAATACAGAGGGGAAGGATGCTGAAAGGAGATTAAGAGTGAGATTGTCTTGAGCCATCCAGAAGTTAAATTTGTTATACAGTGGGGAAATCGAGAGAGCTGTTCCACAGGGTTTCATCGCTCTCCTTTCTTACTATGTTGGGAAAGAGCAAGTCCAGAAGGGACTATTTTGAAGACAGCCTTCCATTCCACAAACCGCTGATCTTTCCCTGGAGAGCCATGCATTCGGTTTGCTACTTCGGTAGAAGAAAGGAAAAATAATCTTTCAGGAAGATGTCCCTTCCTCAGGCCCCACGCAACGAAAGCCTATGGCAGCACAGGAGAGTTGCCCTGGCAGTTCATTCTCTGCCCTTTCAAAAATAAATCATAGAATCATTTGGTTGGAAGAGACCCTTGGGACTACCCAGTCCAACCATCAGCCCTACTCTACAAAGTTCCCCCCTACACCAGATCCCTTAACACCACATCTAACCTACTCTTAAATATGGTCAGGGATGGTGACTCCACCACTTCCCTTGCATTTTGCATATTGCACACACTAATATCAAAATTAACCCCTCAGATTCCCTAACAAGCAAAATCGTTCATTCCAGCGCTTCTGTACAACCTTCCTCGTTCAGACACCAAAGTACTTGATGAATGTCCAACACGACCCCTCCTTTATTGATCTGCAGAGAAAGAAAATGGAAAGGCTGGAGGTGAGAAGTGCCACCTTCTGCCCAATGACCATACTGTATGTCACAAGCCCTATTAGTTTGTCTGGCTAATGACAAATTACAAGAAGATATAGAAGGAGATGGATAGGGGTGGGAAAATCATGAAGATGGAATAAAAAGTTCGTAAGTGACCAGGACAAACTAGCCAGGGAATGGCTGTGCATTGTCTTTTCTGATATTGGAATGGTGAGATGTCAAATGATACCAGCAGGAGGAAGGTGTAAAAGCAGTGAAGGGCGTAATTCACAGACACAGAGCAGTGTGAAGCTGTGCAATGCTTTGTCACAGCCTGTAAGAGAGACCAAAGTTCCTGTGAATACAAAATGTAGCCAGGGAAATGCACGAAAGAGCCACACCATACCATCAGACATAAAGGAAGGAGCTCTTGCTCAGAAAGTCTCCGGGCTGCAAGTTGCTGAAGGCTGGAGGAACTTTGTCTGCTTGTCTTGTGCTATTTTCCCTTGGTAGTCACTGCTAATGAGAGGATGTTGGGCCAAAAGACCTCCAATCTGGCCAACAAGATGGTTTCTGGTGCTTTCCTGGTTGCTTGGTCTCTTCCCACCTTAAGTCTATGACTCTTTCACAGAGAGATGCTCAGAGCACAGGCAGCTTGAAGTCAAACCACTATTCCCCACCACCATTCAAAAAGCTCAGATCTCTCACCAAGTAAGTGATGTGGGGTTTTTTTCAAAGATACTGAGTGGCCAAAGCTGTCGTTGATCTCCATCCCATTCACAAGTCCCTGCAAATGAAGGCAATGAAGCCCAATTTGGACAAAAATTTAGGACCAGCTTCGATATCCCCCTGCTCCGCAAATCGCTTGAGGAGGATGGAAATCAGGCCACAGTGCTCAGCTTTCAAGGAAACCTAGGATAAAGCTATGTTTATTACATGAATCCCCGCAAATGAAACACTGGGGATAAAGAGGGATTATTTATGTGGAAACAGTGGGGGAGGTGGGCAGGGAAATGAGAAAGGGGATGTTTAGTCTGGAGCTGGAGATCAAATAAGGCTGCAGAAAAGTCTTCCCCTAAGAAAGCTGTAGAGGCCTAATCACTTAACTTATTTCAAAGCAGAGCAGGCGAAATATCAGAGAAGAGACTTGTGAAGAAAACTCCAGCACGCACCACCAGGGAGGAATGAAATGCTTTCCCACCCTGAACCTCTCTGATAGTGAATAAATCACATCAGAGCTGAGTTCACACACGATTTGCTTCTTCAAGTTGCTGCAGACCTCGGTGCAAAGCACAGAGGGGATGTATTAGCACAGGAAAACACATGCATCTCTATAGCAATAAATATATGAATGCATTAATAATTCCTCTGGGCTCGGTATTGGGGCCATTTCTGCTTAATGTCTCCATCAATGATCTCAACAATGAGAGCACCATCAGTAAGTTTGCAGATGACACCAAGTTAGGTGGGAGTGTTGATCTGCATGAAGGCAGGGAAGCTCTGCAGAGGGACTTGGATAGACTGGGTTGATGGGCCAATGTTAATGGCAGGGACTTCAACGAGGCCAAGTGCCAGGTCCTGCACTTGGGCCACACCAACCCCATGGATGGCTACAGGCTTGGGGAAGTGTGGCTGGGGCTGCCTGGTGGAAAAGGACCTGTGGGTGCTGGTCGACGGGCGGCTGAACATGAGCCAGCAGTGTGGCCAGGTGGCCAAGAAGGCCAATGGCATCCTGACTTGTATTAGGAAGAGTGTGAACAGCAGAAGTAGGGAGGTGATTGTCCCCCTGTACTCAGCACTGGTGAGGCCACACCTTGAGTATTGTGTCCAGTTCCAGGCACCTCAGCACAAGAGAGATGTTGAGGTGCCAGAGCAAGTGCAGAGGAAGGCAACGGAGCTGGTGAAGGGCCTGGAGAATAAATCTTCTGAAGAGTGATTGAAGGAGCTGGGACTGTTTAGTTTGAGGAAGAGGAGACTGAGGGGAGACCTCATCACTCTCTACAACTACTTGAAAGGGCATTGTAGAGAGGTTGGTGCTGGTCTCTTCTCACAGGTAATTAGCGATAGAACGAGAGGGAATGGCTTCAAGCTGCAGCAGGGTAGGGTTAGGCTGGACATTAGGAAAGAATTTTTCACAGAGGGAGTGGTCAGTCAGTAAAATCTGCTGCCCAGGGAGGGGGTTGAGTCCCCACTCCTCAAGGTGTTTAAGAGTCGTTAAGACGCAGTGTTGAGGGATCTAGCATAGGGGAGAACTTTGTAGAGTAGGACTGATGGTTGGACTGGATGATCCCAAGGGTCTCTTCCAACCTGAATGATTCTATGATTCTATGATTAACTGTGTAGCCCACGTTGATTGAAACCTTTCCTGATATGAGATATCNACCTGTTCCATAATCTTCCCTGGTACATGGACATGAGATTCCTTATACATTTTCAGAAAAGCTTGCTCAAAAAGGAAATCCAAGAAGGCCATTTGTGAAATGTCCTTTCTTGGTCTACCTGGCCTGGCCTGAAGGGTCTTGAATTTGCCAAATGTGTTTTCACCTTTGGAAAGGTATAAAGCACTTCCAGAACGCTGCATAGACCCGTAAATAGAGTGACATCTTGTAACACCCAGAGCTTTGCAATTTCAGCTTGTTTCCTGAATAGTATTTCCAGCTGCATGATTTCTATGGCCCCAAGACCACAGTTTCTCAACCCTCCACGAGCTATGACATATTTCTCTTTGTTATTATCGCATCCGCAAGACGAGCCGGGGAGGGTCTGAAAAGCTAAAAGACTTGCCCCCAGAATCACAGGGCACCTGCAGAAGTTAAATTTTCTTGAGGTAAGCATCTTACAGCAGGACGTAGAGTAAATCACCCAGAAGGACAATCCAGGAGTCAGGCGTCCCCCTCTCAGAGCACTTTTGCCAAGGAGATGCCACTCTGCAGACACTATTCGTGGCTCATAGCACTCCTGGCTCCACTAACTGCTCCCAAGACGGAGCCAGAAACGCAAACTCCAGCACAATGCTGAGGCAGCCACCTTGGCAGTTATTAAACCAAATATTTAATGATGTTCTGATACGCACAGCCAAACCCTCTTCACACAGAGATGTCAGTAAGAAGGATTTTGCCTGGAAGGGGAACGGAGGCAGTTGAAAACCACATGAAAGCACTCAGTGTGCGTGCACCTCTGAGGAAGGCTTGTGAACAAGCAAGTTGTCAGCAGGCATTTCTCCCTTCGGTGTCCTCTCCTTCACAGAGCTGTCGGTTACACTCATCCTGCAGTGGGAAGATGCTAATCCTGGCTGCCTGGCTGGGCAGAGGCTGCCTTTACTAGCTCATCCGTTGACAAGTTGTAGTGTTTTTCATTGCAGAAGGGAGCACCTTTAGGCTCATTTCTGTGTGTGGTTTCTGTGTCTTAGTAATCCCCCTCATTAAAAGGGGGAGACAGACAGAATGGTCAGGTCACACACCACTTGGGCAACGTGAGTGAAAAATGAGGGTGGTGAAGCACTGGAACGGGTTGCCTAGAGAAGCTGTGGATGCCTCATCCCTGGAGATGTTCAATGTCAGATTGGATGGAGCTTTGAGCAACCGGGTCTAGCAGGAGATGTCCTTGCCCATGGCAGGGGGTTGGGATTTGTTGATCTTTAAAGTTCTGTCCCACCCAAACCATTCTATGATTCTATGAAAAAAATCTGGGTGAGTTAAATGCTGATGTGTGTCTAAGGGCTCAGGACACAGAGCAGAGGAACTCGTCTGCAAGACGAAGTAGGGGGTCAATAAGGACTGCATGCCCAGGGGGCTCAGGAGGTCACTTAATTGAGAAAAAACACCCAGCGGTATCTAAAGGCAGTTAAAACAGCCATTGAGAGAGATGCTGTCTGGAATGGATTGCTTGGGACCAGAAATTGCATTGTACTGGTGAGCATCTGAGATCCTTTGTTGGATTGACCACTTCCACTGGGAGCAGCAGTGAATTTATGGATTAATGCCTGGGACCAGTCTGAGAATGGAAGGATCCAGTCTCAACCTTGACAGCAACAGGAGGAAATAACGTAGAGCTATGTGTGAAGATGAGGAACAAACCTACGTGCCTTTTACCCTCCCCTGCCAGACCAAATGTTTCCAAGGGAGAAAAAAACAGAACTAGAGAACACTTCATTTTCCTCTTTACTCATCTATTTTTCAGGGATTTAGGGTCCTTGGACCCTAGTGGAAAGAGAAGGAAGATTTCCACTCCAAACTCCCCTGTGTTTGGCAGTGATTTCCCTCCTGGGAGTGCTATTCCCAAAGGTGTTAAAAAAATGGAAATCATTAAAAGACAATTATATCCTGTAGGATGGAATGGATCAGACTAAGTTGAAACCCTGACATCTCTACTAGATGCAGCCTTGGCCTGAGCAGAGTTTGACCTAAGTTTGTACATAATTTGTAGATATTAGTAGCAATAAAGGATGTACACAATTTAGAGGCACTGCGTAGCATACAGGGCTAAACCTTTCCCTGAATGCAATCGTGAACTGTAGAGAAATTCAAACTTTCACCTCCACACTGGTCTCTGGAGGCCATCAGAGTTGTGCTATGAGCACCTCAATATCCCATTGCTGGTCATTTTCCACAAGATATATCGCTCTCTTCTCTGGGCTATCAATTACAGTAAGCCATCTGGTAGGAGATCAGATCCTTGGCATCACTAGTCTGGTACTTAGCCACAAACTCTTTCATTCCTTGGTATTTGCAGTGTTTCTTTGCTTTATTTCATAGACTCAGAGGCTCATAGGATGGCTTGGGTTGGAAGGGAACTTAAAGATCATCTGGTTCAAACGCCCTTGCCGCGGGCAGGGACAATGGTACTGAAGAGTCAGTATTACCGTTCTGCTTGCTCTCAGTCTGTAATCTTCTGACTATTAATTGAGCAGTATTGGATGTTCAAATTAATTAGAGTGGTTTGGAAATGGAGGAACATGGATCACTGAGTTTGCCTGTGTTTAAGGTAGGAAACAGGAATCTGAAGAATGAGCAGATCCACCTTGGGAATATGGCAAACACCTGTGGTCAGTGATAATGGTTTCATCAATGTGTCCCATGGCCAACTGGGACCACCATGTACAGTTCAAGAAGAAACTTAAGGAATCCACAGTAGTTCTGTGTCTGGGATAATGGCCCCATGGTATCTAGCATGCCTTAGCATCAAGGGCAAGGCACCAATATCATCAATCATGATCAACGTTACAATTAAGAGGTTAATATTGATCTTTTGACATTGATGTTAAGGTGTGGTAGGTGTTTGAGTCATTAGTATCACTGCTGGCAATCTGAAGTTGAGGCACTGTAAAACAGACTGCAGGCACAGCAATACCCTTAACAGATCCCTTAGAGACACTGGGTTATAATGATTAAAGCGATTCTCAGCCTGAATCATAAATAACTGTTCCCAAAGTCATCACCTTTTCTATCAATGGTGAGAGGGGACTACTCGCACATGCTTGTTATGTCCCTTCAAAGTCCCAGAGTGATACAAGGTAATGCAACTCCATCTGGTCCTGCAGGGAGTAGACTTGTGGTGTTATCCTGTGTTTTTATCCTGAAAACTAAATAGGAGTTGAACCCTTGTTCTTTCACAATGGCTTTCTGGCCATGTTACCTTGCTACAGGTGAGCAGTCCCTCTTATTTCTCCTATTATGATCGCTAAAAGAAAGCCTTTTCTCCAATGAACATCTGAAGCATCTTCATGAGCGTTTTCTAACCGAGTCTGCTGAGCCAGACCCTGTTACCCTTAATCTTCAGCCAACAGAGATCAAGGTCTGCCCTGCTTAAAACCATACTTTTCTACAGACAAATCTGACATGAAATTCCCTTGATCTGAGGTCAGAAAAGAAAGGCACAGTATTGAAAGCACAGATGATGTGAAGATGCCACAGAGGCTCAGCATTTACCCACATTTGTAAAGTTTTTTATTTTTATTTTTTTTTTTCTGTTATTCGTATGTGTCATTTATATTTCAGCACTGTTAAGAGGCCTTGAGTAAGATGAGAGCTGTCCTGGGATTGGCACTTTACAGGGAAAATAGTCACAGACAGCCCTTGATCCTAAGAGCTTTGCATTAGGCAGTGCCTAAATACTACTGTGATTGCTACTACAGAGGTGTATGGAGAGGGAAAAGGAGAAGAGTGCGTATATTAACAGATATCCAGACATTCAGACTACTTTACACAAATTATTGACCGTAATCATCCTGTGCACTGGGTATTTTTTCTATGAGAAAATGCAGACAAACATCCCTGAGGATGTTGAAGGTGGGTTCTGAACAAACTGAGGACGTGATTTTCCTCCTAGCACATTCCCCCCAAATTGAGTGGAAATTAATCCATAGGAGAACAGAGGATGGAGACTGGCAGCAGAAGATTTCTCTGCATTCTTTTTTTCCTCATGTCACCATTGTTGCTCAGAGGAGTCAGGAGTGGTTGGGTTATCAATGATTGCCAGGACTATTCAGGATGGAGAGCCAATACAGTGGGTGATTCATTTTCCCTCTAACCTTCCATGAAACTAGGATCATGGCTAAATCCTCCCTGGACTCAGCCCTGCTCTCCCATTCCCCTCTCCATAACTCATATCTGAAGCCATCAGATACATGTGGCACACACGACACAAAGGGATCTTCTGTTCCACACAACACAAAGGGATCATGGTGGTCAAATCCAAGTTGACCTGCAAGCCCTCACAGTCCCCAGGCCCCAGACCAAGACCTGTTTGACTCTAGCCACTCTTAACATGGCTAAATACCATCATCTCTCTCTTTGCGCTTGTCCACGTCCCCTTTCTGATAAGTACAACCCAACACTTCCCCTAGAAATACTAACTTCTCGTCCAGCAGCTCTCACTTCTCACAAAGCAAGCAACAGCTAAAAATTTTATCTGCTAATTACAAGCAATGGTTGTCTGAGGAGTTGTGGTGTGTTTTATTTTTCCCTGTGGCCATCTAGGATGGTTTGTGGTGACCAAAAGCAGAAGGCTGGGTGACAAATAGATCTGCACTGCGTGGCTTCAGAGGGTTCCCAAATGTCTCAGGTTGTTTACATCTTCTTTTGAGCACGTCAAGCTCTTATGAGCCAAGAGCAACATCTACTGGCCGAGATGATTAGTAAGATCAAGCGTAGATCTGGCACAACCCATGGATTTTACAGGACACAACACATCTGTGAGATATTTTTAACTGTTACCCAAACACAAGGGTGAGCACCAGCACTTCCCAGCTGTGGAAGTTGTCATCAAGGCAAATATCTCAGCCCTGCACATCTGGACCTAGCTCATATCCATGCCTAATCTGAAATTTGCCATTCAAGGCCACTATGGCCCGAGTAAGGCATCTTGGTAAACAGCAAGTGACTATGTATCTCCATTTCTTCATGGCACAGTGCTCCTGGAGCTTCCCATAAAGTGTTCTAGTGATGAAGCAGTCTGAAGGTGAGTCCAGTAGTCCAGCTATTGCCACCAAAGCTGCAAGAAACTTACGGGGGGAGGGGGGGGAATTCAAGTGGTCTAACTTTAGATATCAAAAACAAAGGGTCCAAATTTGGAGGCTACACATGTTGGTGCATCCATTGCTGAGGGGGATTGAGAGTTAACAGCACACGTGTATTCCAAAGTGGGGGCTCAGTGCAATAATAAATGGTGCCGGTAAAGCTGAATTATGAGGAAAAACAGAAGGATTTCACCCTTCAAAAAGAGTCTGTCCAGGTATGTTAAATTCAGCGTTGTCGTCAGCCTTTGTTCTCCCTCATTATCAGCCTCTCCCTTTGCAATCCTTCTCAAAAGTGAGTGTAGGAATGTGTGGGAATGAGAGAGAAAAATCAGTGAAGCTTCACCCAAAAAAAAAATGGGAGCAAAAAAGACTGTGAGTTCATCTTATTAGGAAGACTGAGTCTAAAAGTCATTAATAACAGCCATAACTCATGTTTCCATCTCTGCGGCCTGGAGGACAGGGCCTTTTGGGCTTTGATGGGTGAACAGAGCTCTAAGGAACTCCAAATCAATTACACATAAAACAAAATTTCCTACCCTCAAGAGAGCCACTTCTCCCTGCAGAGGAAGATTTAAAGAGAAATAAGAGTGAAGCAGCTTGATCTATATTCTGAGCTCACTGCAAGATCACATACAGTCCTCCAAAACACTGCCAGAGCAGGCAACATCTCAGCTAGTTTTAGAGGTCTGTGGTACAGGTGTGACTAACTGACTACTTCATAATTAAAGGAGGAAAAGAAGCATGCTTAGAGTGTAGGCTATTTCATCACCTTGCTTTAGGGTGAGATGAATTTCACCCCAGAAATGCCCATTTCCCTAGGTTGATTGTAGAAGGAGACCAAATGACCTCCTGAGACACCGAGGATGTCATTTAGAATCATAGAATCATATAATGGTTTGGGTTGGAAGGGACTTTAAAGATCATCAAGTTCCACCCCCCATGCCATGGGTAGGGACACCTCCCACTAGACCAGGTTGCTCAAAGTCCCATCCAGCCTGGTCTCGAAGACCTCCAGGAATGAGGCATCCACAGCTTCTCTAGGCAAAAGAAGCTCAGAAGAATCCTTCTCTCATAGCATAGGGGACTGAGAGAACCGTAAGTGGTTAAACTGAGCAGGAATCACGAGCCAAAACTATATAATACAAGAAGGAACAAGCCTGCCTGATGCAGGCAGGTGGTGAACTTGCTCTATGTCAGTGACGTGCCTGCTGACTCACAGCCATATCCAACTGCCCATTTGGCTGCCTCCTTTCAGGACATGATGTCCGGGTGTTCTTTGCAGACAAGATTGAAATCGGGACATCTGAGGTCTGCAGGGAGCTGTGCCCTTTGAAGAGGGAAGGACCAGCAGCATCACAGGACTCAGGACTCCTTGCTAGAAGTCTGGTGCATGATCTCAGAAGAGTCATCTTCCCTCTGTCGCTATTCCCTAAGCTAGTGAGGGTCTCTGATCACAATAGAGAATATCTGGAAGATGATCTATATCTGATATAGATATGACCATGATCTATAGACAGAGATCCCAGCTGGCTGCAGTCCTGTGTATATTTTACTGAGTCTGGTGCAACCCAAACCCCATCAGATCCCTCAGCTCCAAGTTTCAGCCAGAAAGGGACCATAATCAAACCCACCTCACTGCACAGATATGGTATTTATCAACATACGTAGTTAAGACAGAGAGGCAGGTTCATCTTCTGCTTGATTCTGGTCCATACATGGTAGCAGAGCTGAGTCTTTGTTAAGGCCTTTTAGGATCCCAGTCCCTCATGGGAGGACAGGCTGACTGTCACAGGCTAACGGTGCAGTCAGCTCCTCCAAAATGCCTCCAGGACCAGCACACAGAAATAGTGGTGAGTACCCAAAGCCAATGGGAGTGGAACAGGACTAGGAAGATCAGGATGCTCGTTAAGGCCCATTTTACCTCTTCCTGACAACCCTTATCCAACACTTTGTGGGTGCTACAGTGACCTCTACCTAGTTTCATGCACGGCTTCAGCACATCGCTCATGGGAAAACAGGAAAAGGCCACAGCCAGTTTCAGCCTTCCTTCTGTCTCTGCCAGACTGTAATCTCCTGGTTACAGCAAATGGCCACATGGAAGGGTTTAAAGGAAAGTGTCTCCTTGTACGTGGAAAGGAGTCCCCTTTATGTCTAACAAACAAAAAGATTACTCTCTGTTACAGGAGCACTGAGGTTTGGTTTCAGCCCTGTGCTTCCCAGCTGGCCCCTATTTCTGGATAATAGGTTGAATCAAAGCGCTGCTTCTCAGCAGATGGGATGGTTGAGGTTTTCTGGTCCCTGACTGTGCAGGTACATGAGGATGCACACAGGTAATGCGTGAGAGGAGGCCAAATAAAGAACAGAACATAAAACCGAGACAGGAGGGGCACTAACCTAAAGGGAAAGGTTGAGCTCTTGTGTCTCCTTGAATAATGCAAGGAGCAAAATATTCTGTTACCAGCCTAGGGAGCAGACAATTAAAACACTACTTGAAGCAAATGTCTCCTGACTCTGGCTCAGAATTTCAATTAGTCTGCAAAGCCTTATTGCACTTAAGTGCAGGTTAGTGACATTTCAGGAAGGAGAGATTGATTGGGAGCTGGGTTACAGCTCAGCCAGCAGGGATCATGGCTAGGGGCCTGTCCTTAAAAACAATGTGTGATCTCTGCATGGCATTTTCCTTGTTTAGCTCTTTTATGTTCCCTCCGAGAATGAATAATCCCAGTAGCCAGAGCTGTGTCCCTGCCTTTCAAACACTGCCTTATTTTCTGTCTCACTTTCCTCTAATCTTTTATTCCTACTGCCTTGTTGGGTGTTCTTTAAGCATCCTTAGGTGTCCAAACAGTATTTTCTGTGCCTCTTCTCTTCCTCCTAAAGTTGTCAACCTTTTCTTGTCTCAACCACTGGGCTCTGACTTCTAGCAACCTATTTTCATATCAAATTTGCAGAGCTAGAAAAACCAGGAGAGTGTCTGATACTCTTTGGCCCTGATGAGCACTGACTTCTGAAGTGCTGAATTTGACAAAGCTGGCAAAGAAGAGAGGGGACATAGCACAGCGGTATCATGGTGTTACCTGACAGATTACACCTGCAGGTACAAACAGCCTCTCCTCACCTGTACTGGCTGTGAAGGAAAGGGAGAAAATACCCTCAACCAGCTCAAAAAAGAAAGAAAAAAAAAAGAGACAATTATTGGAAGACAAGGGGCAATGGGTGTAAGCTGGAACAGAGAAGGTTCCACTTCAATATGAGAAAAAAAACTTTACAGTGGGGGTGAGGGAACACTGGAAGGGGCTGCCCAGGGAGGGTGTGGAGTCTCCTTCTCTGGAGATATTCCAAACCTGCCTGGACACGTTCCTGTGTGACCTGCTCTAGGTGTTCCTGCTCTGGCAGGGGGATTGGACTAGATGATCTTTCAAGGTCCCTTCCAATCCCTGATATTCTGTGATTCTGTGAAGACACTAAGTGTGCACCAGGGAAAGCCCAGTAGCCAGTAAGCTCAAGCAGGATAATGCACGAGGTTCTTTCACATTAGAGGAATGCTGTTGCTAAATGTGCCTAAGATAACTACAATTTTTGGGAGATGAGCATGAAATAGGAGCCAAACTGAGCATTGGTTAACAAGCTCACAGATACTATAGATTTTCCTGCCATAAGTGAGTTAATGTAGAAGATAAGATTTTTTCCATAAATTCATCTCCATGCCCCAACCAGGCCTCTTTTGTCACCATTTCTCATACTTCTATACACAACTGAACATACTACTAGAAACATCACCCTAAATTAAACCCTTAGAGAGCAAAACATTCTGATCAGCATAACCAAAACCTCTACCAGAGACATGCAGTGGAAGACATGAGGAGCAATACCCATAATCAGAGAGGATTACATTTTCTGCTACAAAAAGCTGTAGTAAATGAGCCTCATTTGGACCCATTGTTGTGGTTTCAGCCAAAATTACTAAAACCAGACTGACACATGGCCCTTCCTCCCCGCAAAGAAGAAAGGGAGAGGAAGAGGTTAAGAAGCTTTATGAGTTTAGAATGAACTAGACTACTTTAATGAAGTACTAGTACTAAAATTAAAACAAAAACAAAAGGAAGAAAATAATGAAATAGATACAATATATGTAAAACTGTATGAAGCTCCCAGGATGATGATCACATCAACAGCAGCATCAGGAAAAGTCCCAGACTGGACTTGGTGACTGACAGGAGCTGGATTCCAGATCTGGAGTCAGGAATGCTCAGATCGGGATCAAAGGCAGATGAACAGACAGGGTCCTCCTCAGACGTTAGCCATTGAAGAAAGAGAGTTGGCCCTTTGATCCCTCAGCTTTTATACTGAGCATGATGCAGATGGGATGGAACACCCTGTTGGTCAGTTCTGGGTCACCTGTCCTGTCCCCTCCTCCCTACAGCTGTGACCCCTCGATGCTTTTCCACTTCTGACCCTCCAACAGGGCAAATAACAGAATTCCCTGTCCTTGGTTGTTCTTGCAATAAGTGTAAGCAAGGGCCTCTCTGCACCATCCCTTGGTGTGATCAGGTCTGATCACTGTGAGAGTGAACAGTTTCTGAACAATCTGCTGTTAATTTCAGACTTTAACTAGTTAGAAGAGGCCCAGCTAAAAAAAGTTAAACTGTAAAACAGAAAGTGATGGGTACATTGATGGACAAGTCGGACACGTGCTGTGCTGTTAGCTCTATCTTCTGCTCAGAGGTGGTGACTTTATTTTTTAATCACCATAAAAAGAGATTTTTTTTTCTCTATAAACCTGCTGATTTGGTGTCTGGACACAAAGACTCTTCAGTGTTGTCAGTGTCCTGCAGCGAGCGGTTCCACAGATTCACCCTGGCTCAGCACCAGCCAACAAGCCCTGCTGAAAGCTGGGTTATATCAGCTCAGTAAGACACTAAGCTTTGTATATGATTTTCGGCTGGACAAAGACTTTACAAAGCCTGTTTTAAATGCATCCTTTCCTTAGGCTGGACATCAGGAAAAAATTCTTCACAGAAAGAGTGAAGAGGCACTGGACTAGGCTGCCCAGGTAGGTAGGTGGTGGAGTCGCCATCCCTGACTGTGTTTAAGAGTAGATTGGATGTGGTGTTGAGGGATATGGTGTAGGGGAGAACTTTGTAGAGTAGGGCTGATGCTTGGACTCGATGATCCCAAGGGTCTCTTCCAACCTGAATGATTCTATGATTCTTTGATCCTATGATTCTATGATTCAGCCACTGTGGAGACTGCACCAGCATGTGCTGGATCAGCTGGGGCAGAAAGGTTGCAGCTCTAGAGGAGCTGCATGTCTCTGGGTGGGCAGAGGTAACCACTGTCTAAACAACAAACAAGAGACACACAGGATCACTAAAGACTCTTTTAGCTTTCTATGACCTTAGCTAACTCTTTACAACCTCCAAAGATGCCTTTGCACATAAATATATGCAAGCATGTGTGCATTGGAGGAGGGCCACAAAGATGATCAGAGGGATGGAGTACCTCTCTTATGAAGACGGGCTGAGAGGGGTGGGGTTGTTCAGCCTGGAGGAGAGAAGGTTCCAGGGAGACCTTATAGCAGCCTTCCAATACCTAAAGGGGCCCTACACGAGAGAGGAGGGACTCCTTATCCTAGCGACAGGATGAGGGTTAAGGGTTCTAAACTGAAAAAGGGGAGATTTAGATTAGATAAGGGATAAATTCATAACTGTATGGTTGGTGAGACACTGGCACAGGTTGCCCAGAGAAGTTATGGATGCCCCATGACTGCAAGTATTCAAGACCAGGCTGCATGGTTCTAGTAGGAGGTGCCCCTGCCTATGGCAGGGGTATGGAACTCAATGATATTTAAGGTCCCTTCCAACCTGAACCATTCTATGATTCTATGAAAATACAACTAATTGTGAAGACACTTTTCCTTCTTCACTTTCTTCCTTTTCTGTGCCCAAACCCTCCCAGATAAAGCTGCCTTGGTCTCCATATAGTCATCTGTCAGGTATGGACTTGCATAATGTTAGGCAGCAGCTTTCCTCTCAAGAAGCAAACTGGCTGCAGAAAGGCCAGCTCTTACCCTGCTTTTTCCACTAGGTTGCCAAACATTCCTCATGTGGGGTTTGTAGGTCTTTCCCACCCCTTGGTCATAGAGGAGGGAGCCACACGGGTACATCTAACCTCAGACGCAGCCAGACTGCACACAGCAGACCTCGTAAAAACCTTTCCAAAAAGTCAGCCTTTGCCTTTGGGAATGAACTTGATTGTACCAAAAGGCAAATATTTACCAAAGAAGGTCTTGCAGGGTCCTTCAGGGATCTCTGCACATACAGATTTAATTACTGCTGCACTCTGTTCAGGACCACAGGAGTAAAATATGATAACTTTTTCATCAAATGGTGTTTTCTTTTCCCTTGGTCAGCTATGAGGAAGGTTTGATTATCAGAGGAAACTCCGTTTTGCGTCATCAATCATCCTTTTCCATGGAGCCATTCATGGCCCACATGAACCACAGCCACTCAGAAACCAACCCAGACACTTGAAAGCATCCTGGAGCTTTTCAAACACCCCTTCAGCAGATCGTTCCCCTTCACCTCTGTGGAGTAAGAAGGATTGATTGGGGACCCAGGAGGGTTATTTTGCCCATGAATTATTTACACCCACTGGGTAATATTTCATTTTAGACCGGCCTTGTTTTACGCTTGTAATTTTTAATTCTTATAATTCCACCTCCAGCAAGCGAAGGCTCCTGAGAGCACTAGATTATATCTCAGTGGGCACCCTCTCGAATGCATAAATAACCTCTCCTCTGCTGACAGCACATGGGAGATGGGCTGGGCTTTCAGCGAGGTTAGGTTCCCCCCCTCCCCTTCACTCTTAAAGGAATCTTTATCTCTGTGCAGCTATTTTGTAACATGCTTCTGTTTGGTAGCAAAAGCACTATTTAAATGCAAATGTTGACTTTTTGCCAAGGACTGGAGGGAAAATACTTGTCTAATGATGTCCTTCCAAAAGTACAACTGGTGCTGGTTTTAAAGGAACTGCATCAGAAGGGGTTGGGACTTGGGTTCCTTGCACTCTCAACCGCCTCTGCCAATGTTATCTTCTACCCTTTGAAGTCAGCCTGTCTTTTCAAGGAACACAATAATATATATATATATATACATATACATATAAAGACTAAATTCAAAGCAAAGCAGTCTTTTAATCGGTTTCCCCCTTCCTCTACCCAGCCTGTCCAAAAATGGAGGAGATGGAGCCGCTGCAACACTCACTCCAGTTGAAGATATTTAGGGTATTTTTTCTCCTCTGACTTGGGACAGATGTTCTAGATTTTAAATGTCTGGATGAAAGGGACAATAAGGTGACTGCTGGGCTGGGGCCGACTTGAAAGGGAAAGGAGGCAGGAGTAGGAAGGGAAAGAAGAGATTCAGACTGAGGAGTTGGGTGAGAAGGGAAGTTGACATGGGGTGAGTAGGAAAGGGAAAACATGCTTGGAGCAGCATGATTCATTTGGTCTGAGGAAGCCCACTGTTTATTGCTTTGTACCATATTCCTCTGTTGAAATAGCAATTCTGATTAAAGCCAAAACTTGAAAGACCTGACAGACGTGCTTACAAAGGTAAAAGGTAAATAACCCAAAAATACTGAAAGAAAACCAAAGTTAAGCCAAAAAGGGAATATTGAAGAAAACCCAAATACCCAAATACCCATCTTCACACAGAATTATCTACACCCACAGCCATAGGGCAAGCAGCAAATAAATTCCTTGGGGTTAAATTTGAGCCGTGTCCACTGGTCTCCATAACCGAGTTTTGTGTTGAAGCAGGAGGGCACAAAGCAATTGGAGACAAGTCTTGTCATAGAATCATAGAATCAGTTTCATCAGTAATGGATGGGTCAGAGAAACTGTATGGGGACACCACATATTTATTTGAAGAGGGAGTGTTGGGAAGGGGGTGGATGTGCTGCCAAACCTGTTATACCCAGAAACTGTAGAACAATCTGGGAGCTGGGACAACGGAGGCAAAAGGTCCATCTGTATGATGAACCTGACCAGCCAGACCAAGGCTTCCCACATCCTTTCCCCCTTCTTTCCCTTCTCATTGCTTGAGCTCTGCAGGCTGATGGGTTTCAGTCTGTTTTTATCAGATGTGGTTCAGTTGCCAAGGAGACAAGGATCTGCAAGGGGAAACCTTTGTGGCAGCTGGGGGAGAGAAATCGATGCAGATCACTCAGGGCTTGAGGATGGCCCCAGGCCAGAGCTCAGGAGCAAGCAAGCATTTGCCCTGGCACTTGTGAGGTGTCCCAGGCAGGCTGCAGTCTAGAAGACCTCAAAATCACCATTTCAAATGAAATCAGTCTAGCCGTGAGATGAGGAAGAATCAATCTGTCCTTAGCGTCAGCCAGATACTCACATGCTTTAGGAAATGCACCTTGATAAAGTTAGAAATCCTTCATTTGCCTGCTCCACTGTTAGGGCTATGAAATGTTAGAGGTACAAGTCCAAGCAAAGCAGGTGGCAGTTTGGGGTAATAGACCCCCTGTTGTGGCAGAACAACAATGGCACCAGGACTCTTGTTGCCTTTACTTTCATCTGCTGTCTGCCCCATCCCTCTCCCCACAGGGACCCACACACAATACCAAGGCCTTCAGCAACCTCAGCCCAACACCACTTAGACCATCCAACCAAGACACTGGAGATTTGAAATCGTCAACTTGCCTAAACATCACCCCACAGCTCAATGAGCCTCTTGGAGAAATAAGGATTGTGGTGGCTGCACCCTCACTAAAGCTCCATCACAAAATCACAGAATACCAGGGATTGGAAGGGACCTTGAAAGATCATCTAGTCCAATCCCCACAGGAACACGTCCAGGCGAGTTTTGAATCACACAGGAACANTCTCTCAAGCAGTTCCCTGTCCTTGAACCGAGGAGCCCAGAATTGAACACAATATTCCAGATGGGTTTTCACCAGGGCAGAGTACAGGGGGAGGAGAACCTCTCTCCACCTACTAACCACCCCCCTTCTGATATACCCCAGGATGCCATTGGCCTTCTTGGCCATGAGGACACAGTGCTGGCTCATGGTTATCCTGCTGCCCACCAGGACCCCCAGGTCCCTTTCCCCTACGCTGCTCTCCAACAGGTCATTTCCCAACCTATACTGGTACCTGGGGTTTTTCTTGCCCAGATGCAAGACTCTACACTTGTCCTTGTTCTATTTCATTAAAGTTCTCCCTGCCCAACTCCCTGCGCAGCCTGTCCAGGTCTCGCAGAATGGCAGCACGGCCTTCTGGTGTGTCAGCCACTCCTCCCAGTTTTGTCTCATCAGCAAACTTGCTGATAGTGCACTCCACTCCCTCATCCAAGTGGTTCTTAGCTGAGAAGACATAGACAATCAAGGCTTCACAGCAATATTTAAACCAAAGCTAGTTCTTTTTTAGAGTGGGGTAGTAAGGTTTTGCAACCTGCTGTCAGTGTCTTGGCCTTCCTTTTCCCTTCCCCTCCATGCATCAAGTGACTATTACCTGCCCAGAAATCTGCCCAAACTTGGATGGAGTTGAGAGGTGCAGTGGGAAGGGGAGGCTGCATTGCATTATGGGTCGGATGAGACACATCTCCAAACACGTCTTGTGAAGGATAAAAACTACCCTTGGCTGGAGGATGGCAGATCTTCCTGTCCCTGACTAGCAATAACTTCTTGCAAAGCATGAGAAAGCACTAAACCAGCATTTAATCCTTTCCCCCCTTTGCTGCCATAACACCACGGCTCACAAATGCTCCTTCCAACAGACAGAGCTTTTCAGGTTTCTTCCCATCCCCAACCTGATGATCAAATCATGGCAGTGAAAAATGAGCGCCGAGGGATCTCTCTAACTAACAAAAGAGATTCTTTAGTGAGTGTCTGCACAACTGGGTTAAAAAACAATAACTGGGGGGAAGCTCCTTCCTCCAGCAGCCAGGGAAGAGGGAAAACATATTTCAGTTCTGTACATCCTCCTCGCCTGGGGAAGGCTCCGTAGCTGAGATGTCAGTTTTAATCTCTTCCCAACGTGTATTTTGCAAATAACTCCTTTGTTCTGTTTTAAGTTCGGCAGCTAATACACTGGAGCCGTGACAGTCTCCAGAAATGATATAATGGAAGAGAAAGTAGACTCCTCTGGTGTCACCTTTCAGATGCACTCAGCACCAAGGAGGCTGTGACAAAAAAAAGATGCGCTTGAGATGCGGTGACTCTACAGCAGGCACCCAGGGTTACCCAAGCCATTCCTCATGAACCCTCTTCAGGCTCCTCTACCAAAAAGGAGTAAGCAGAAAACAGGACAAGGATGGAGCCATTGTGGGAACACGTAGGTATCAACTAGACAGGAGAAAACATTCTCCCTTTACATCCAAGTCCTTGCTTTGAAAAAATGTCAAAGGGAGAGGTGAGCCTTGGGAGTGCTGGTACTATAGGAGGAGCCAGCACAGTGACAGATTTTAAATGAGTGGATTTTGTGCCCCTTTTTGATAATCCCAAACAACCACAAGGCATGGGAAAAAATCATAGAATCATAGAACCATTCAGGATGAAAGAGACCCTTGGGACCATCCAGTCCAACCATCAGCCCTACTCTACAAAGTTCTCCCCTACACCATATCCCCCAACACCACATATCAAGGACTCTTAAACACATTCGGGGATGGCGACTCCACCACCACCCTGGGCAGCAGATTCCAGTGCCTGAACACTCTTTCTGGCAAGAATTTTTTCCTAATGCCCAGCCTAAACCTACCTTGCTGCAGCTTGCAGCCATTTCCTCTTGTTCTATCACTAATTACCTGTGAGAAGAGACCAGCACCAACCTCTCTACAGTGTCCTTTCAAGCAGTTGTAGAGAGTGATGAGGTCTCCCCTCAGTCTCCTCTTCCTCAAACTCAACAGTCCCAGCTCCCTCAGTCACTCACAAGGTTTATTCTCCAGGCCCTTCACCAGCTCCGTTGCCCTCCTCTGCACTTGCTCCAGCCCCTCAAGATCTCTCTTGCGTTGAGGTGCCCACAACTGGACACAATACTCAAGGTGTGGCCTCACCAGTGCCGAGTACAGGGGGAGATCTTCTAGAAAGGATGTAATGGTTCTCTCACTGATTTTGAAGAACGTATTGTTAGGGATGGACTGGAGAAGGAGTAGGATTGATACCATGGTTTCCGCTGGGATAGAGCTGACACTTTTGCTAGCAGCTGATACAACATTATGTTTTGGATCTGGGATGAAAACAGTGTCAGTAAAACACTGGTGGTTTTGGTTTTTGCTAAGCACTCAAGGTCTTTTCTACTCCTCATACTGCCCCACCAGCAAGTAGGATGGGTGGGCACAGAAAGCTTGGAGGAGACACAGCTGGGACAGCTGACCCCAACTGGGACAGCTGAGTATCTTCTGTCCTAGGGATGGACTAGCCCATGCCAAGGTGACTCTGAGTCTTGACTCTTGATATATCAAATAGAAAAGGCTGGTCCCGGGGTTACAGCAGAATTCATATTGTTCTGGAGACAGATTTGCTCAGTCAGATTTTTGCACCCCCACTCTGTCTGGGACACCATGGGAGCTGATTTTGGAGGGGGAAGAGAGAACATGGAAAGCAGATGTGCTGTTGTCCTGATAGGAGTTTATAGCAACGGTGCACATTTTCAGCAGTTATCGGTGTTATTTGTAGTTGCATCAGTTTACAGGGACATCACACAGTTTGGGGACAAGTGGGAAGAACTTGGTGGAGTAGGGTTGATGGTTGGACTCGATGATCCCAAGGGTCTTTTCCAACCTGAATGATTCTAAGAATAAGCCATTCTTTGTCTAGCAAACCCCCCAACTCAGCCAGCCTGGAACTCCCCCCGTCCCTACCCAGGGCTCCCCAGGCCCCATGTGGACTGTGCTTTTCAGGTAGAAGTTGTAAACCTCTTCCCCAAATCCCCAGATTTCCTGAAACAACACCGTAAGTGAGAATTCAAGATCTGCACATGGGAGAGCTACCAAGATCTTATAAGATGGAGAGGAGTATCATAAGTAATGAATCAAATTGTGAGTTGGTTTTTTTTCCCTAAACCGCCTCTATGCATGGCTCACAGAGCAGCCACACAACGCAGCTGTGCTGAAAGAAAGATTATAGAGCTTATTCTAACCAGCACCGAAATGCAGCTGATTCTGATGTGGAACACTCCAGCTGCCAACTGCACAATGGTGAGGGGAAGGCCATGCTCCAGCAGTCGTTGCCCCATAACTTTGATATGCCAGGCAATCTAGTCTGAAGATGCTTTTCCAGGACTTCTGTGTTTGGGAGTTGCCCAGGAGTAAGACAAAAAAAACCCCATCAAAACAAATATAAAAATATCTGCCCCAAAACCTAAAAGTGCCATCTAATGACCAGCAGAGCCAAGACTTCAGCACGGACCAAAGCAGATTCCACCAGGGCATTTGATAGTAAGCAGCCCTTAAAACATTTTTATTAAAGTAAGTAAATTGTTTTCTGACCCAAAGACATTTTTTTTTCCATGGAAGCATCTGGGTTTTTCTATATTTTTCAGAGAAAGAGGGAAATGTTAGAACTCAATGTTCTGTGTGGGACATTCCCACTAGGCCTATTTTGAGAAGGAGCAGGAAGACAAGAACTGGGAGTGTGTCACTGCTGGGGGCATTAAGAGGAGATTTAGAAAAATAAAAAGGGAGGGAATTTTAGATAAAACTTTTCAAGTACATGAAGATATCTCCCCATGTCTAATTAGGAACTGATAGAAGGTTTGAAAAGGAAAGGCCCTCACAGGAACCATCTGAGTGGCTAGAAAGAAAAGAAGCATTTATATCCTTGCACTTGGATTCCTGGTGCCCTGGGAATGGCTCAGTAAAAAATCCAGCTCGTGGCAACAAGGCAGTGGGGCAGCAGACCTCTTCTCTGGACCTAATGTCCTCTGCATCATTAGAAGACACTTCCACTAGCCCTGGCTGGGAGCAGATATGCCTGGATAGAGATATTGTGAGGAAAAAGGAAAAAGAAGGGATGAAAGAGAAAAAGGAACCAAGAAACAGAAAGAGAGAAAGAAAAAAAAAATAAAATACTGCTTTTTCCAGCCTGCATCTGAAAGTTTAACGGATGTTGAAATCCTTTCTTGAAGTGGGGAAACTGAGGCACAGAGAGGTTAAATTTCTTGTACATAAAGATAGAGCAGAGAACCAATGAACTCTTCTGTTGTGATTGCAATGGGACCAGGGAGAGACAATGCAGGGGCCGAAATGCAGGCAGTCTTCTGCTGGGGAACGGGTGCCTCATCCCTTCACCGTTGGCTTTGGAGCTGCTGCCTTTGCACACCCCTGGTTCAAAGGCTCAGCTTGCACTCACCCGTGCCTCCCAGAGCGAGAGCAGCATCTGCTTGGAGGAGCACAGCACAGCCAAGCAGAAAAAAAGGTCAACTCCTTCCCCCCTCTTACCCTCCAGGTTGGAAGTGGGGAGAGCTCTCCCCAGCACCGTGCAGCACCGCAGATCTTCCCTGGGCTCATCATCCCCCCTGATAATTATTCCACCAGGCCATATGAGGACACAAAGGCAAAGACCCCTTCGGGCCAGCGTGTAGCAGAAGAAAGCAAAGGGGAGGACAAGCCACACGCTCCCGTTCACCCTGTCTCCTGGAGAAAAAGAAATCCAACCAGCCAGTCCCTTCCCCATGACCTGAGTTCACCCTCCAGTCCAGGAAACTTTATGGGTTGTGACACAGGACTGGGTTTGAAGGAGGGGGGTTGTGGTTTCTCAGGATGCTGAGAACTGGAGGGGACATTGCATAGGTTCAATGTCATTTCAGGGGGCTGGGATTTTTTTCCTACTGTGTTGATTCAATGTGACAAACTCATTCTTTGTGCAACCCAGCTGCATTTAACCAAACAACAACCTCTGTTCTAGGCTAAGATGTGGCATTTGGGAGGCCAGAACTGTCTCTCTCAGTGAGATCTCACAACCACATTGACCTAGGGAGGTTATGGTAGACATTTGGTCCTTTTCTGTTGTTCACAAGCTTTACGGGATGACCCCAAAGACAAAAACAGCCTCAGACCCGGATTTCACCCTCTAGCCCAGCATCCCAGCCCCTTTTTATCTCCTTGGCTCCATGCACCCAGTGCAGACCACCCCACCCTACTCACCATGAGCTGACTCTGCAGCCCTGTTATATACATCACCTACCCTTTCCCATTGTCTCCATGCTTTGGGGAGCTGCACTTGTCCTCTGGAGCCCTTGCACTGATAGAAAGCCAGGAGTCCATTTCCAAATGGCCTCCAAATTCCAGCTACTCCAAGGTGACCAAGAGGTGGAGACCTTCTGGATAGTCTCCAGAAAGGCCATCTGCCAAGTTCAGCTCCTCGAAGTCCAAGCAGGTCTTCAGGTCATTCATGCTCAGGCAGAATATCTACCGAGCCCCAGAAGAGGATCAAACCTCCCATGCTATCCACTCCCTGCAGCCCCTGCTTCACAGCTCTGATCAGCACACAGGAGCAAAACCTCCTCTTTAATGTCTTTAGGTGGCCAGGAGGGGTACATCACTGACAGATTTGAGACCTGCAGGAAAGAAAACATCACTTTGCACCCTGAGTGAAGGGAGAGCTTCGCTATCAGTGGAGCATATGCCATCTGTTCCCGTCGCCCACAGATCCGGACACGTCACTGCAATGCCAAACACAAGGCATTAGCGACAGGCTCCACCAAGGCAACACTTAACCCTCCTCCACCCTGTGCAGGATGTTGCTGCCAGGGCAAAACCAGACCGTGAAGACCATCACACCTGACTTGGCATTAAGGCAGGGCTGGGAGCTCCATGACGGTGCCCGATGAAGTTGTTTGCAACCTTCCTTGCAAAAATTCAAAAAAAAAGGAATTTTGAATCCAAGCAGGGTGATCTGTATGATTCAGGCAGAAGGACTAGGGCACACACAAGCTTGCAAAGCAAAGGGAAGACAGCCAGGTTTGGCTCACTGCTTCTGGCCTTGGCCCATCCTGTTGTGTCACCAGGAAATCCCTTGCACGCCCACAGGAGGAGGTCTTCAGCAGAAAAAGAGCAAGGAAGATCCTTTCGGAGTGAAACCATCTACCAGAGAGAGGAGAGTCCTGGTATAAAAGGGGGAAAGGAAAACCTGTTCCTTAAGCTTCCTCTTCCCGCTGAAACCTGCTTTGTTCAGAGTGGTCTTCTGTATCCCTGTTTAATGATCCAACTCTTCATTTACATTTAATAAGAGGAATACAAGAGCCAATTAAAAAGATCTACACTAAATGCAAACAAAAGGGATCGCTGGTGACTCAGATGCAGGGGTAGAGCCAAGAGGTTGGGTTTTGTAGGCAGCTTAACCAGACCTTGAGGCAGGCTGTGGCCAGGAAGCACCGTGCCGTGTGTCTTCCCATCTTCTGATAGTTGGATGTTTGTGCCATGATTTGGGCCACTCTGTGGATCCAAACTAAAAGCCATCCTTGTTTTTCCTTTCCTGGGACTGGCTGTCAGCTGGATGTGAGTCACTCGCCTCCCATCACAATATCACTGGTGCTGCCAGGGGGAGAACAGCAAGGCCATGCTCGAGGAGAGGAGGGAAGGCCAAAGCCCCTCTCTCAGGGCCAAGTTTGAGTTTGGCTCACTTGGATCTCAGAAACGCACCAAAGGCTACAGCTCAGCATGCATAGTTGCTGCGGGGGCTTTAACTTGCTCCCCTGGCCATTCATCCTGCATCAGAGGCTCATAGAACAGCAAGAGACAACACCTAAGAAGCTCAAAGCCCATAGAATATCACCAAACCGCTTTCAATCTTGGTCTCAGGGCAATCTCCCTCCCAAGGGTGCAGGCCATATGGCGTTAGGAGGACGTGCCCATACCATACTCAGCTGCAGACTACTGCAAAACACAAGCACTGCATGGTCATTTCTACTCTTCAGAGTGCAAAGCGGGTAAATGGATAGAAGACCGTGATGTAACAGCTTTAAGTTGGAAGAGGAGAGATTTAGATTAGATACCAGAAAGAAATTCTTTACTGTGAGGGTGGTGAGACACTGGAGAGGGTTGCCCAGAGAAGTTGTGGATACCCCATCCCTGGAAGTGTGTTTAACCCAGGCTGGATGGGGCTTTGAGCAACCTGGTCTAGTGGAAGGCATCCCTGCCCATGGCAGGGGGTTGGAACTTGATGATCTTTAAGGTCCCTTCCAACTCTAGCCATTCTGTGACTCATTCTGTGTCTCACAATCCAGACTTTCCACCTTGCATGGCTGGATGAGAGAGGGAGGCTCATAATACGGGCTGGTGGACAGGGCTGTACGAGCTGGTCCCAGCTGTTCCTGCAGCATGCAAATCATGCACAGTGAGGCTGAACGGTTGGTCCAAGCTGGTCCAAGCCAAGCATGAACAGACCCAGGCATGTCAGCTCAAGCTTCACCCTTCTCCCAGGGCTGGATCTCATTAACCCCAGACAAAGAGACATTTTCGCCAGAACTCACTGCTGAGCTCGGCTTCAAATTAAGATAGACCTACGAGGGGGTAGGCAAGGACTGCTTCTCCTGGCATCCTTTTAATAAGAGGTCATGCTTCAAAAGAAGGGAGTAGTCAGAGGGTGGGAAGACAACCTCCAGGCAAGTACTAGGGATGATTGTGAAGATGGGGCAGGGAGAAGGATAATCTAAAGACTTGCTGAGGATCAACGAGTAACAGCAGATCTCAGCAACCATGAAATGGGAAACCTCCCAAAGGGTTAGGTTTACTGAGAGCCTTTTTTTAATTTTAATTCCTATGAATGATTTCTTTGTTTCCTTTAATGCTGGGGAGACAGTTTCAACAGGAGGAACATTCTGGGATGCACAGATTTACTGGCATCCTCCACGCAATGCTCTTGTTCTCTAGTCCTTAGAGATAAATCTCACCGAAAAAAATTTATCCTGGACAGGGGGTGGAGGGGAGCCAGCAAGGTCATAGTTTTTTTATCAGGGATGGCTTTATATCAGGACTAAGCATGGTACCCCATTTTAACCCAAAGACAATCACTTATAGCCAGTGGCAAGGCTGCGCTCGAGCTGAGATGCCACCCATAGCCATTACCTGTCCTCCAAATGAACAGTCCAGTCCTTTGCTAAAGAACCCAGCTCCTTCCCTCTGATGTCTATTTTGGGATAGGATGAAGCCTGCCCTCGAATCCACCACCCACCTCAAGCAGCTCTTTGTTGACTAAGAAGGGAGTTCAGGGTGACTTGCTGGGATGTGAATGTCTCCACCAGGGACAGTTGGAGTTAGTCACTACAGGACACGGGACATTAAGAGCTGAGATACTCTGCTGCTCACAGTCAGCTTAAAGCAGATCTAAGAGCCAGGGCTCTTGGCTTAAAGACATGAGAAAAGCATTTACTGACATATATGTCCCAGATATAATAATGAGGGGTGTGATCAACTGAACTTGGAGATCTGCCATGCAATGGTCCATCCTAATACATATATGTCATTAAATGAATTCCTGTCATTACATGATATCAGCAAATCTGGGCTTTTTTTTTTTTTTCCTCTAACAGTGCAACCAATAGAGCTTTGCAAGTGTTGAGCAAGAATTCTCACTTTGGACTCATTCCTCTTAAAGGGTTCCCCAGCTGCTTTGTTGAATTAGGCTTTGTCAAACTACCTCCAGCTCTGCTGATGCACCAGAGAGGAGTGTGGGTCCTTTTTCAGATAGTAACCTTGACTTCCTCACCCACAGCTCACACCAAGAGAAGCAGAAGATGCCACAGCCATTGCTAGGCATCACAGAATCACAGAATCATAGAATCATAGAAATATTCATGTTGGAAGAGACCCTTGGGATCATCGAGTCCAACCATCTATCCTGCTCTACAAGTTCTCGCCTACACCATATCCCTCAACACCACATCCAATCTACTCTTAAACACAGTCAGGGATGGTGACTCCACCACCTCCCTGGGCAGCTGATTCCAAACAAGCAATAAGAGTCCAGCATTTTCACATCCACAAATGGAACATCCCAGAGGTGACAGCACCTTCAGAAGACAGAATGGCGCTTCTCCACCAGAAAATCTATTTTTAAGACCAACCTACCCATGCATTTGTTCATCCTGGTGTAAATCCAGAGCTCTTCAACTCAACTCAACTCAATTCAACTCAACTCAACTCAGCAGAGTGACCCCATCTTTGCATCTTGGCAGCTAATGGTGAACTCTGGCTCTTTCCTGATTTAAGGCGAAAAACCTCAGTAGTAGGCTGATAGCAAATGGCGTAATCAACATGATAGATAGAGGCATCCTCAGGACACAATATGGTTTATCACTGCAGCACTGAAAACCTACAAGATATTTTCTCTGCACCACCTACCTGCCTCCTTTAATGCTGGACAATCCCTCTCTTTCCAGCTCCCCATGCAGGGGTGTCACCCTGTGAGAGACTGATCCTGTTCCTTAAGGAGAAGTAACTCCACAATCAACCTTTAACCACAGCGACCACTGGAGTATTTAGTAGCTATTATGGTTATTTCTATGCAGTCTTACCAAGAGCTGTCACCACAGCTCAGGGAGTGCTGGTGCCAGGCACCGTACGTCTGTTTTCTAAGGAAGTGCCAATCACTCTCAAGCTCTCAATCAGAATAAAGAAGAGTCTGGAAGGATAAAAATGCACAAATGCTTCGACTTCTTCAAGGTCATGAGCAGATGCAGGAACAGAGCATAGGCCTCCCTATCGCTTGCTGGTCCAGCATCCTTAGGACGACTCCTCCCAGCACAGGACCACAGCTAAACTGGATGCAGAAGCCCATATCACTCAGCAGAGATGACATGCTCAGAATATGAAATTAATTTCAGTATGCTGCACCATAAGAAAACACCCACATAGAATGAAGTTTCATCTAACATTATTTTCCNTTTTTTTTTTTTTTTTTGGCAAAAATACATAACTGGCAATACCAGATGTTTCACAAATTCATGTATTCTATCAACTTGTTTTTCTTCAATAAAAGCAAAAAATCCGTTGCAGAAATGTACAGTCAATATTTGGATTTTTCAACCCAGAAATATTAGGGAAGGGGACTGGCCCAAAGTTTCCCTCTATTTATTTTGTCGAAAACATCATCCAAACTAAAACCAAAGATTTTGGTTTCCCAGCTTCAGCAAAAGATTGCATTTGGCCCCCAACACTGAGCCCTTGATGGCTGCAGCTCTGCTTCCACCTCCACCTGCCCATCATCCATATGCAAACCATTGCCCTCCTCTGTCCATTCCAGAGCCTGGTGCTCATCCAGAGGAACCAAGTCCCTGCATGAAGGCCACAGATTTACACCATGCTCTACATTTAGAGAGACACATTGCAAAGCGATGCTCGAGAGCACGTGGGTTATGGAAGCCCCACTGGCTAAATGACCCATGGCTGTCATTTCTGTGTATCTTTCAAATGTTTGTTGAGGAAATGTATTAGGCTTTTTACTTCTTAGTCCCCTTTCAAGAACAAACAAAAAAAATGTGTTGTGCCTCAGGCAGTCTTTTTATTATCTTACATAGAGTTCATGCAATAAAGTCTGTTAATTAAAACATGAATATTTAAAATGGCTTTCAAGAATGGCAGCCTTATCTCACCAGAGGGAAGAAGAAAGAAGAGGGGAAAAGAAGGGGGGAAAAAATTGGTAAAATATAAGAAAGGCAGGAGATAGTTCATTTTGCTAGAGGAGCATTCAATTATTTAATTGCTGGGTGAATGCGTTTTCCCCAGCTGACTTTAGATGTTAATTTGCAGTGAGAGGGTCAGGGTGGAGAAACATATGGAGGGAAGGAGTAGGGGTAGAGCCAAATACGTGAAGTTTTGATTAAAATGTGAGGTAGGGAAAGCTGTCATTTTTTGCCAGTTTGAAGTGGAGACTTCCTAAACCCACCAGCCCTGCAAAAGCAGAGCAGCCTCCGTTGTCCACTGCACTGAGGCTGCTCTGACATCACATAAGGATCAGACAGCGAGATGAAGCTCGGCAACCCCAGCACCCGCTTTAGAGTGATTTTGCTCCTCCAAAGCATGTCAAAGGGTCTTGGAGTAATGAGAAACAGCCTCCAAGATGGAAAGACAGAGAGCAATGGGGCACGTGGGAGTCCGAGGTACAGGTCTGCATGTACAAACCAGCAAGCAACTGGAGACACTTCATTGAGTTTGCATGTGCTGAGCGGGCCTTGTGCTTAGGTACCCACATCTGGGAAATGGAAAAGTCAGGAGTGGAGAAGTTGAGGAGCAGCCACAGTCTCCAAAGCCCTGGTCTTCCAGTTAAACTGCCTCCAAAACCCAGTGCACATGCTGCGGGGGTAGGTGCTGCAAGCTCTCCTGCTGCTAACCCACACCTCAGGCAGTGGAGAAAGGGCTTTAAGGAAGAAGTGGTGATCCCTAGGAGTCCCTAGGTTCAATCCACTGCTCAAGCTCATACCGGACTTTAAGCAGATCAGGACCCTTTTACAGAGCAGAAGACGACTGCCACAAGTACTGCACTGCTTTGCTGTGGGAGGGCAGAGCAGTGGGAAGTATGTCCCACCAACAGTGGTCTTGGGGACAGCATTGAATGACTGGAGTCTCAAAGCAATTCCTTGTTTTGTCCTTTTCCACCAAGCTGTCAAGCCCCACTGGGGAATCTATCAGCTTGATTTGGCTCTTGGGGGATTAACTGAAGTTGTACTTTTCATGGGAAGGATCCCAGAAGTATAAACAAAACCAGCTTCTTCTGCAATGCACGATGAAACACTCACTTTCCAGATAGGCCTCATGGTGCATTTTGGAAGAAACATGGAAAGGGTGAAGCATGAGTCAGCCTCTTGTTCCTTCAGTGAGTTCATAGTGGGTCTCAACAGACATGCAGCATCTCTTGAAGGAAGCAACATGCCCTTCTTCTCTCTGTGCATCTGGTTGTGGGGCTCCCCATGATGGGTCTCAGCTCCTGGATATGTCTATAGGTGTTGTGTGCAGGTGTGTGTCCATGTACATGTACATTTGGGCATCTGTGTTTACAGTCATGAGCTTCTATTTCGATATAGATATATAGATATAGATATAATTATACAATCATAGAATGGTTAGAGTTGGAAGGGACCTTAAAGATCACACAGTTCCACCCCCCCTGCCATGGCTAGGGACACCTCCCACCAGTCTAGGTTGCTCAAAGTACCATCCAGCCTGGACTTAAACACCTCCAGGGATGGGGCAGCCACAACTTCCCTGGGAAAACTCCTCCAGTGTCTCACCACCCTCACAGGAAAGAATTTCTTTCTGGTATCTAATACTAAATCTCCCCTTTTCTAATTTAAAGCCATTACCCCTTGTCCTGTCACCACACTTCCTGACAAAGAGTCCCTCTCCAGCTCTTCTGTAGGCTTCCTTCAGATATTGGAAGGCTGCTCTAAGGTCTCCCCGGAGCCTTCTCTTTTCCAGGCTAAACAACCCCAGCTCTCTAAGCCTGACAAACCATTATAGAATGGTTCAGGTTGGAAGGGACCGTAAAGATCACCTAGTTTCAACCCCCTGCCATGGGCAGGGACAACAACCCTGTGTGAGTCCATCCATGTATAGGTACATCTGACTCCCTGGACATACATGAGTGGAGACGCCTGTGTGCTTGTCCAAGAACCTCTGGACAAGCCCTGCCTGTGCATGGACAGATGTGTGTGTTCCAACTCGCTGAGGGACAGGGTAGAGCAGGAAATGCAGGGAGGATTTTGCATTTCTGGTGACAAAGAATGAGGCTGCATCTCTCACTCCAGATCAGTGGGCCACAGCAGGGTGACAGCACGGACAGGCTGTCAGGTCTGTGGATGCCACAGGCTTATGGTTGCACCTTTGAAGAAGGATAGAGGCTTGCTGGCTCCTGCCTCCTCCTCTCCCTCTTCTCCTCGTGTTGATGCATGCTCTCAATTGAGCAAGGAAAACCCAGCTACACCGTTCATATTTAATAACTGCTGCTTCTGGCTCTGCTCCACCACCTTCTCATTTCTTTTCTTTTCCTACTAGAGGTATTAAAAAAACATTTCTTTGAGTGCACAGCACCCGCCCTTCCCCAGCCATAGCTCATCGAGAGGACTGCTCTTCTGAACCAGAGAGTAAAGGTGCAAGACAAATACTCCTCCACAAATCTTTGAAGCCTCCAGTGCTATGTTTGGCATTTCTCCTACGGCCTCCTGTTCACCCTTACCTACCCAGCCCTGGTCCAAAGAGCAAGACCCACTCCAGGTTGTGTGACTCCGATGATTCCTCAGGGCTGTGGCCTACACACCAGCTCCTTCTGGTGTTTCATCTCAGGGAAGATGCTGCAGGGCAACCCTCAGTGTGGTGGGCTTGTGCTCAAAGGTCTCTTCCTCAGAGGGATGCTCCCACCCCATAGCTACACACCATGAAATGTCCCATCATGCAACCAAACATGAGCCCCCTGCCTTGGGAGGAAAAGCAGTTGGCCAGCCTGGACAAGAGGTTGTTGCCTTTTTCTACCTGTTGTCCTTTAGACTGGCAGAATATTCAGCTGGAAGTAAAAGCTAAATGAAACATGAGTCAAATTGTACCGGAGCAGGTAAAGGAGTGATCTCTGGAGGCAGATTGAACAGACAGTTCACATATTCACCCATGTTTATAACACACAAAAGGTTAGGGGCCACTTGCTCTCCTAAAAAGATCATCAGGGCTCTGATGTGCGTCTCTGAGAAACCACTGCTGTTCTCTGGAGAGGCTCAAGCCCCGTGTTAGATGACGTGTTAGAAAATCTGTCTCTCCCCTCACTGGCCCAGGTTTTCTTCCCAGGCAGCTCCCCAAAGAAAGGAGGTCACAACTTTTGTCTCCCTGATTTATACTCCTTCAACCACTGATGTTTGAGGACAGTCTCGCCCCAAAGATGCTCAGTCCATTCTCAGTTCAGTCTAAGTGATCCCATTCACAAAAAAAAAAACCAGCTACTTCAGCAGTTATCTGGTTTATTTGGCCAGAAATGTTCCAGATATGGTACTTCTCATCCAGAAAATGACTAGGGGACCCAGGAGGGTGCTGGCAGGACAAGCCCAGAGGCATTCATGGAAGATGAGGGTTGTGAAGGATTTGTACATGAACAGCAGCGAGAGGAGCTGGGATTGTCACAGTAGGGTAATACAGGATTTCACATATTAGGAAATCAGACTTCATCCTTTCCACTGTTCACAAAGCCCTATTTTGAACAGAAGAAGGGACAGCATGCCGCCTTGCCCTCCCTACTGACAATTTTGGGGACAATAGATGAGGCTCAGAAGTAAAGAAGAAGGTGGGTTGTTGTGTTTAAAGGCCTGGAAAAGCTTTAAAACATTCTCTTCCTCTGCCTTGCAGCAAGTAAAAGGCACCAAATTATGCCAAGGGAAAACTCCCACCGAACTTGTCACTGGGTTCTATGACAATAGGCTCAAAACGTTGCACTGCTGAGCTGCTGATGGGGTTGGTAGGAGAGATGGGACTGTGCAGTGGCATATTGCATGCAAGACCCACTGAGCAAGAAAAGCTACCCCTGCCCTGACAGCTGGTGGAATCCATCCTGGCTCTCCCCTGAGGTCTGTTGTTCTCCTTGACGGTGCCTCAGCTGCGGTGGGTCCGTGGGGGCAGGTGGCTGAGCTCCCCAAAGGGGCCTTCTGAGCTCCTCCGTGGCTCAAAAGCACAGAAGCATGAAAAGCAATCTCTTTAAATGTTTCTCTACCATTACCTGCGGACTGTCCTGGTCCCTGAATCTTTTCTTCTTCAGCAATTACCCCCTAGCAAGCCAGGCATCTTTCTGAGAGCTCCTCTGCCACCCGTTGTCTGCCTTCCTGTTATAAATGTTACCCATCTCAACTGATATCACCACCCGTTGATCTTAAGGTCAAAATAAAAAAAGGTTCCCCCAGAATTTAAAATCTAGACATGGGAGAAGAGAGTTTGGGGAGGAAAAAAAGGCAAAGCATCTCATTTCTGTGAGGAAGGTGGTCAGACAGCTTTACGTGCTGGGTCCTGTTGAAAACATCACAAGCATCTCACCATTTTAGGCTGGACATTAGGAAAAAATTCTTCACAGAAAAAGTGGTCAGACACTGGAATGGGCTGCCCAGGGTGGTGGCGGAGTTGCCATCCCCAAGACACTTTAAGAGTCGTTGAGATGTGGTGCTGAGGGATCTGGTGCAGGGGAGAACTTTGTAGAGTAGGGCTGATGGTCGGACTTGATGATCCCAAGGGTCTCTTCCAACCTAAATGGTTCTATGATTCCATGATATAGCTCCAGGGTTTCTCCCAGGTTTCCTTGAAAGGGAGCTTTTCCTTTTACAGTGCTGGTTTCCTCTATCAAGAAGCAGGTCCCAAAGACTTTTGGGTGAAAACAGGACTTGGCAGAGATGGGGCTTAGCCCAGCTTCCTTAGAGATCTATCAAACAACAGATCCAGGAGGGGAGAAGGGCTCTGATCTTTGCCTAACAGTTTGGGAACGGAGGCTTAGCGGGGCTGAGATCTTATCCATGAGTACTCTGAGAGTGGACATGGGTGTTCTAAACCACAAAAAACTCTTTCCATGTTGGGCAGAGCACTAGATTTCATACCTCTTCCAGAGCATCACTATCACCTCTGCAACTCATCTCTTCTCCCATATTTTACTTTTCCTGTTCTGATAATCAGTGAAATTTTGCAACATCTATGGGAGCTCATTCTGCCTTCTGCAAGCCCATCACCCTCCAAGACAGTACTGAAGCCAGCAGGGTCTAAATAGGTTAGAAAACTGGTTTTGGAATCTCAGCAGGTATCGTTTAGTGGGGCTCTGTGACACTTTAACCTGGGGAAGATTCAGCAACTGTGTGTCCCTGAGGTGGCTCTGCCAATGTCACCTCCAGCCGTTGAATCGCTGTGTCGTACATTCTCTTCCTGAGCTCACCGAGACAGCAATCTGACACCGATATCCTACGTTTCAGCCTTCCAGCAGGGTGAGACAATTCAGCTGAGAAAGGACGTCCTTTAGCACATCATCAGAATTGCAGATCTGTTGAGTTAATATATATTTCTTTTTCTTCCCTGGCTCTAGTTTTGATAGAGCTGTGATTGCCACACACCTCATTAAGCTGAATGCTCTCAATAGGTCTTGAGTGGTCCATACCATTAAACAAACAGTTACTGGCTTGGGATATTCCTAGTGTTTAGAAGCAGTAAGGAAGGGAAAGGACTTGGAGAGGTGAAAGCTTGGGGTGAAAGCTCCAGCTGCAGTCTCCTGAATAAACTGGGCTGTAGAGGGAAAGAGGGTCCAGCTCCCATGAACATTTCCAGTCCATGAGGTATTCGAAAGCAGCACTGAGGAAAGGGACTTGGGGGTGTTGATGGATGAGAAGCTGGCCATGAGCAGGCAGTGGGCACTTGCAGCCCAGAAGGCCAATCCCATCCTGGGCTGCATCAAAAGATGTGTTACCAGTAGATCCAGAGAAGTGATTCTGCCACTTTGCTCTGGTGAGACCTCACCTGGAGTACTGTGTGCAGGTCTGGAGCCCTCAAGAGAGGAAGGACAAGGACCTGATGGAGCGGGTCCAGAAGAGGGCCACCAAAATGCTCAGGGGGTTGGATCACCTGTGCTACGAGGACAGGCTGAGGGAGCTGGGGTTGTTCAGCCTGGAGAAGAGGAGGCTCTGAGGAGACCTAAGAGCAGCCTTCCAGTACCCGAAGGGGACCTACAGGAAGGCTGGCGAGGGTCTATTTACAAAGCCCTGCAGTGACAGGACAAAGGGCTTTCACATGGGCTACACAGCCCATTCCAGTGACTGACCACTCTTTCTGTGAAGAACTTTTTCCCAATGTCTAGCCTAAACCTACCCTGCTACAGCTTGAAACCATTCCCTCTCATGCTATCACTAATTACCCGTGAGAAGAGACCAGCACCAATCTCTCTACAATGTCCTTTCAAGCAGTTGTAGAGAGTGATGAGGTCTCCCCTTAGCTCCTCTTCCTCAAACTAAACAGTCCCAGCTCCCTCAATCGCTCCTCATAAGATTTATGCTCAAGGTCCTTCACCAATTTCGTTGCCCTCCTCTGCAATCGCTCCAGCACCATGATATTTCTCTTTTGTTGAGAAGATATCGACCATGAGAGACAGGATCTACCACATCAGAGGGCTCAGTGCATGGAAGCCAATGGAGGTCAGGCAGCTCAAAAGCGGATCAGGCACCTGAAAAACTCCATGTATCCAGTTTGCCTAGGAAAGACAATGTTTTCCATTTTTCAGCTTCCTCCCATCACTTACTGCATCAGATATTCAGAGCGGGTGACGAGAAGGGCCAGGAGTGCCTCTGTGCCACCTCCCTTCTGAGACATTAGCATCCTTACTCTCGTATTCAGCAGTTCGAGTTGTAAAACTACACTGCAGATGGGATGATTCTGAATCTGGTGTCTGTGTTTCCCTGAATCTAAATTTCCCTCTGTATTCCCACACAAAACATTTTGGGGGCGGCCGCTATGGGTCCTGAATACAAGAGCATGTTAAACAATGACAAATTTAAAATAATAATGATGATAATAAAAAAAAAAGCATAACTGAAAAGCTGAGCCTTTCACCAGGCTGCCACTCATTAAATTACCCCCTAAAATTCCCCTCATAGCAATAATGGGAGTAGTTGCCTGTGCAACTCCCTGGGCAACTGGATGTAAATTCCACCTTTAGTCTCCCTGCTGCAACAATAGCGCATTCAGACAGTAATTGCTGATGTTTCTGCATTGTGATCATGTCCACAAGCTGTTGGGTTCACAATGGAACTGATCGCTTTATTCTTCTCGTTTTTCTCTCCCCCTGCATCTCCGAAATAGGACACATCTCCATATAGACACAGGCACCAGTGAATTGAGAGCTGAAACAGCGGGAGAGACACGGGAAATCTCTGTTCTGTCACTGGGAGGACCCCGGTACTTCTATGTTCACGCCTAATTCTCCCTGGGATTCAGTGGTAGGATGCATGGGAATGGTCCAAAGCTGCACCAGGGGAGGTTTAGGCTGGACATTAAAAAGCAATTCTTTACCAAGAGGGTGGGCAACTACTGGAACAGGCTTCCTAGAAAGACGGTCAATGCCCCAAGTCTGTCAGCATTTAAAGAGACATTTGGACAGTGTCCTTAATCATGGAATCATAGAATCATTTAGGTTGGAAGAGACCCTTGGGATCATCAAGTCCAACCANAAGGGACCCTTGGGATCATCAAGTCCAACCATCAGCCCTACTCTACAAAGTTCTCCCCTACAACATATACCCCAACACCACATTTAATCTACTCTTAAACACACTCAGGGACAATATATATATAATGACACAGGTTGGAGGGGCTGGGGCAGGTTTTTTTGAATGTTATTTTTGTTTGGGGTTTTTTTGGTCGTTTGTTTGGGTTTTTTTAATTAATATTTTGGGTGGGTTTTTTCTTTTGATCAGCCCTGAATTGGTCA
>VZTM01038487.1:7128-25509 GCA_013400555.1 Jacana jacana | reverse complement strand
TAATAAAAATGGTAAGCTCAAGTCCTCAAACGTAACATTTCCATTGAAAGGTGTTTTTTTAAAATGAGTCTGCAAAATTCGCTGCTTATCTTGGCTTAGGAAAGGTCAAAGATTCTCTATAATCCAAGATCATGATGTTTTCTTACAGTGTTGCAGCTGCTTTAATGCTGTTATTGGCAACACAGGGCATTCAGTGTGGCATTCATTCCTTGTCCTGTAGCTGCAGACTCCTGGCTTCATAGAAATCTTCCCCAAACTTAAGGGCAGAATTCACCATGCTGATTGTCCTGTGTGCAGTCTTAGTGACTATTACACTGCCTGTAGCTTTGGCTGTTGAACTGTGTTTTTTCTGAAGCTCTGCTATCAAAAGAAATGCAAGAATAGTAAAGGATGTATGGCAAAGCTATGAGGACAGACACATATCTCCCAGGCAAAGAAGCTCCATTAATACATTCATTAACAGCTAGTCATATGCTATGACCAAGGTGACAACATTTTAGTACAATAGCAATAAGATATTGCTCTTAAAACTCAGATATTCCACTTCAGCTTCGCACTCCCAAACTGTCTTCCGTTAACAAATTGTTTTTACAGTTACAGCCCCGGTATACGGTGTATACCGTTCTGTGAAAAACAGCTGAACTTGACGAATTACTCCTTTCTGTGTGCCTACGGCTGCAGAAGCTGCCATGTCCCAAGTTTTGTTTTACAACCATGTAGATCCTTGATAAAAAAAAGGTATCTTGAACAAAGATGATGTTAGCAAAGATCAGCCTACTAGCCAGTCTCAACCAGTGCAAATGCTGAATACTAATATAACTGGATTACACATGAACCTTCCAAAACTTGCAACTGTATCAAATTTAATAATAAATATCTGGGAAGGAGTGATACAGTCAGCTCAGTATTTTAGTGTTAGGCATTAAAGTCTGTCTCTCCTCTTTTCTGGGGAGAAAACTGTTTCGTTCAACAGCTCATTGTGTAGTAACTAACAAAGTAGAAATGGTGACTGTTGAGCAATATTTTCTCAAAGTAATCCTTTCCTTTATGGAGCCATGCTAAGTTATGTTAGATAGCAGTTAAAGTATCTACAGTAATTTTGTAGATGATATTAATGAAAAATCTGTTACTGTCTTTTCTTAAATCTTCTTGCTGATTTACATTTGTCCTTAACTATTTGAAATAGAAGCCTTTAATGATGATAATGAGATTGGGGCAGGGAAAAATATTTCAAATGATTTTTTGGAGAATATTTGTATTGATCAAAGTAGCTGTTGAAAGATATCTGACTTTATATAGTAAAACTGTACTAAATATTATGTGATGAATGTGACCTTATTAATTTCCATTCTGCATCCCAGTTTCAAAATGCAGTAATTGCATAAGTGTAATCTTACCATAATCTCAGAGATTCAATGGAAATTATTTAATTAATTATAAGGCCAGATACCCTACCTCATCACCTTGCATTTATCTGAATACACTAGGTATAGTCAAGTCTGAACTGTGTTCAAAGGAATTTTAGATAGTGAGATTGACCTGTACTGGAAAGCATGGCTATGGGAAGAGCTGTGGTGTAATTCTCCAAATTCCCTTCATAGTGATTCAGTATGAGTTCCTTTTCCATAGGGCCAATGTTCTTTAAAGCAGCATGTTTGCTCCTTGGATTCCTTTAAAATTAATCTGATAATTCTCTTCTCAGCCTGAACTCATGAATCTTGTTCTGCCACCCGCAGTAAAAGGATTTTTTCCTTTCATTTCTTTATTGATAGACCATACTGTGTTACCCACGGCTGTCTCTCCATTTAGATCCCAGAGAAATAGATCTGACCAGATTGAGTATAAATGAAAGATAAAATAAAAGAAATAGATAACATCTGAATGGTATGTGTGATACTGTAGGATACACAGAGATAAAATTTGAGGGGAAAAATTTTGATTTCATTGGAATGTAAGAGGATATCAGAGAAATTCAGTCAAGGACCAAGTAGAAGAAGAAATATTTTCAAACACTAGAAGCCTGGCTAGGCCAAAGCTAGAGATATATTATATTATTTATCCTTTATTGTTTCTTCCTTCTCTAGATCAGGGTTGTTTTGTGATGGAATATCTACTTGACCATGATTCACATTGAATTAAAATAATGTCTTGTGGGGAAAAAAACCTCACTATTCAGTGAATTGAAAATTAATGTTATATTCATTTTAGTCATACATTGATCAGTCATTGATTGTGACAGTTCATAGTCATCATATGATTTGGCCTTATATTAGTTTTTGGCCAAAGACAGCATACTGAGAACTCATAGAACTCATAGTTGAATATTATGTATTGTAATCGCTAAATAACACTAAGACATTTTTTGCAAGAGTAGGCCTATTTAAATTTAGAATGTTATTTGCATAGATTTTTAGTTGTGTTTGTCACTCCACTACTGCAGTGCTTTGATTGTGGCTGTCATCATGTGTTAGTGAACTCTTGTGAGCATGAAAATAAGGAAAGAGAGAAACAGAGCAGTTACATTATCATGTCATATCTATGAGATTCAGCAAGAATATGGCATGGATCATATATATAAACAGTGCAGACTTTATTATTTATAAAGCTATTCCAGCTCCAAATTACCGTTGGTAGCTACAAGATAAACTAGAGATCAACTGTCTTCTCTCTGCCTTAATTTTTTCATATTGCATCCTCTGTTGCTCACTCAAAGTTTTCAGGGTTGGAAAAAATATTTCAGAACTTGGGAAGCAGAAATATGTATATAAAAATATATACCTGTATCTCAGCAAAGTTCAAAGACTCCAGCAACAAAGTAAAAGGCTGTCATCTGAAAAGGAAGCATTTTTTCTGGGAATTACTCTGTCCTTTTTTATAGGCCACCACTAGTGATGGGTGAACAGATGAAAGAAAAAACAATAACAATGACAGATTTCATAGGAACCGATGGTACTAAGCAACTTTGGAAATCAGAAATGGAGTCTAGACCTGAAAAAAACATAATATTTCCATGTGGAAAATCATTATTTTTTAAAAAATATTTTCCTGGCAGTGCAGTTCAAGTGATTTCTGCACCTGAAGTAAAAATAATATAAAGCTTTAAGTTGGATCCATCATTTTAATCGCACATCATAAGAAGACATTTGCAGTGCATATAAAAGGTAAATCAGTCTTGTGAAGCTCAGGAGTAAAGCTACATGCTTATAAGCATCATCTATTGGCACTTTATCTATTAGATAGCTCTATATGTAGAGATCTGGGGCACTTCTGTAACAACTGTTATCAGAACTAATTTGGGTATGTCAGTGAACGTGTCTGGAATTTGAATCGCTTTTCATATGCACAGACACAAACTATGGGACATACTGCCAGGGTAGTAAGCTGAGATATCCATGTTAGCAATGAGTTCTGTATGCCCACCACTGACTATGCAACAGACACCTGGCTTCAAGGAAGCATACAGTCAAGAAAGTCTCTGAACCCTGGTCTTGGTAACAAGTCACTACGTGGTTCCAGACACATATAGCTTCCTTCTTTGTGGGTTGGTTTATTCCAGATAATAGCACTGCAAGGTTGGTAGATGACTGGCCTGGAGCTGATTTCCAGTGAGTAATTCTTTGCTTCAGGCACTAGCCACCCACCACTTTGGCTACTATGTTCTGTCTCCTTCTCTGAGCAGCTTCTAAAGTAGTTGTGACCAAATTTCTTCCCATCCCTTTCCCAGGTGATGTGTCCTAACCTCCATAAACAGTGCCACTGGGTGCTGAGCTACCAAGGAAGCACCACATGATCTGGTACCATCACAGAGTGGAGCACTGAAATACCTGTTTGCACCTTAAAATAGTGCAGAAAGATTAGGAACTCACTAACATGGTCCTTCCTAGCAAGTGAAATGGGCCTGAAACTTTTCTCCAACCCTGAGGCTGAGTAGCAATAACAGCTACTCTGTCCAAAAAGTTAGATTCTCTATTCTTCAAAACAGAGGAGGTGCTTCTGAGTTGCTGAGAGAGAAGTCACTGCTCCATGCTAGCACCTGTCCAGCAGAGTGCTTGCTGGCCTGGGCCAAAAAATGCCAATAACTTAACCGTGTGAGCAGTGGCTTGCTAGGGTTCAAGTCCAGGCCCTGGCTACTTTCAGCTTCCTGTCACAGATGTCACCTCCCTGCCCAGAGGTGCTCATGGGGTAAGCCTGGTTTTCAAAGCTATTTGTGTGAGTTAAGGCTCATTGATGTCTAGTGTAGGACATCATGCCTCTATAAGAACCTCAATGTAGAAATTTAGTTCATTGCTAATAGTAGAACAGAAGAATCATCTGCCCAAACCTGCTCTAAAAGCTGCTGGAGCTGGGCCTGAGCTCTCTACTGCTTATGGTTTCTTGCCTTCCTACCTTGTATTGGTGAAGGATGAGCACAATATATAGTGGAGTTGTGCCACACCCCACACTCCCCCCACCCTCCTTTGCAAGACCTCTATACTAGACTGGCAGATGAGGCAGGGTCTATCTCTTCTGGCTTTATGCTAACAGGCACCACTGTTTCCCCTGCCGAGTAATCAAGTAGTGCCTAGAGCTGGAGATTAAAACAGTGTCTGGCTCTTTTCTTATCCTCAATTCTTCACAGTAAGTGCCTGTGAAATAATGGAAAGTATTATGGAGCAATTTGATTTCATGATTTGTTCATAGTGATGGCAAAGCGTTCCCTAATTATATAATAAACATCTGTTCTGCTTGATTAAGTAGCCTCAGAACAGAACTATTTCAGAGAGTCTTCTTTCGCTTGTTTAACCAATACAAACATCTTCATTTTAATTTTTTTACTGGTCCCTGCAATGTGTACTGACCTTCATTTGACCAAACTAAACTGACAGCAAGGAAAATAAATTATTGAAATGAAAAGATGTTTTGTAAATCCTTTAAACTGTCCTCTGAGCTGAAGCAGAATAGCTCAGTTAGAAGATGAAGAGGCTACCATGTAGTCCTATGGAAAATTCTTATGCTCTTGAAAAATTTAGTTTTTATTTGTATGCTTCCCTGAAATCAGCAGTGATAGCTAAAATGTTAGCAGGTTTCTAGCTCTAAATGGCCCAAAAGATGAAGGAGTCAATTCTTTGAGTTTTGAGCTTTCTTCTTTCAAAGACTGGAGCCATGAGAGGAAGTTAAAAAAAAAACACAAAACAAAACACAAAAAAACCCAAACAAACAAAACACAAACAAACAAAAATAACCAAACCAAAACACCAGAGCTGTTTACAACATTGAAATACGTCACATACTGTTTGATTGATGGACTGCAGTGGTAGGAAAATTTTATATGGGAACCTGCAACAGCCCTGCTAGGACACGTTAATGATGCAGCAGAGTTAGAGTATTTATTCTTTTATGTGCTTCACCAGAAAAGTCCTAAGTGTCCTGAAAGCAAAGGGCAATCAATAACTCATCAGACATAATGAAAATGGAACTAATGTTCAATCAATTAGGTACCATAACCATTCCATGAAAGTACCAATTAGAAATATAAATACTTTAAGTAATTAAGCAAGCTTTTAAAATCACTTGAGGATGGGAACTATTCTGTTTTCACAAGTGGCATTTTCTAACAAGAAAATCTTGTCAATAGCTGCCAGAGAAGCAGGACTTCAGATGTTAAGCTGGGTTATTTCCACAAATAGTATCTCAGTATAAAACTCTAGCATATTGAGTTCATTTAGATACTACAGTGAAAAATTTGTCATCTTCATTTAAATACATTTATTGGGTTCCTGAAGCTGTTTTTCACATGTCTACATGTATGAGAAACACAATGAAGGCAGAATATATAGTAAGATCTATTTAATAAACCCAGAATTTCTTATTTTATATTTCAGGTTCAATTTGTTATCTGCTACACCTGTGCAATACCTATGAGGATCAATTAAATTTTTTTGGGCACAGCTGAGGGAGGTATTATTTGTTTCTATTATTACTAATTAAGTTTTTTACATCACAGCTGAGGGATTTTAAATTTAAAAGTTCAACTCGTTTTTGTTATTTTTCTTTCCCCTTTTTCTTTTAAGGAACAAGCTCCCAGAATCTCTGGGGAAGAGAAGACAGAATTTAACCTCTTTGTTTACTTTGTTTCTCAGATAATTTGTGGCTGGGCAAATGCTGTTTTTATGTAACGTGACCTAAGTGAGGCAAAGGTTAACACAAAGATTTTTATTACTTCTCTGTAATAAGAAAAAACTTATTACCTTTATCAAAAGAGTGGGATCTGTGGATGAAAGGTATAATTTACTGAAAGGTTATTACAGCTGGTTGAAAATATTCTGTCCAAATGTGTAGCAGAAAAACAAGTATTTTCAAAGTCTGGTAGTTTTCAATTTTTGTTTGTTTTTTCTCATATTAACTCTCTGGGGATAGCTTTGATTATTTTATTTTTTTAATATCAAAAAAGCACAAATATAAACCTGAATATTTTGCTTTTACATTAAAATGCTTTCATTTGATTGAGCTGCCATAAAGAGAGCTGTGACACGGTTGCCTTGTCTCCATCATTTCTTATGACACAAAATACTTACTGAACTTAATATATTAGGAAAAAAACATCCTCCCTGTCTCAGAAATATCAGTTGCTGTCCTCCGGTGTGAGTAAAGTTACTGATTTAGTCAGGCTTGTGTACCGAGTGGATCCTGTGAATTCCAGATCTTGTGATTTGAGAAATTAAGGCTTTGGTAGTGTTGCAAACAGCAAGAGCTAGATTGCATCTGCTTAGGCCAACCAAGTCCACCAGGAATGGAAGTTTTCCATTCATTAAAAAAAAAAAAACAAAACAAGATAATATTTAGGTTCACAATTTACTACAACTACAGTAACATTACTTATGTTTCTGTGTACAGGAATTACAGTAAATATCCTATTTACCAAATAGAGCTTTAAGCATGGAGAAGACAGAGAGGACACATCTCATGCCTGTTAGAAAGCACTATTTGAATTCTACAATGGTGTTAAAATATTGTGGGCAGCATTTCTTTCACAGAAATGAAGAATGAGAATTGAACTCCAGTTTAGCAATTCAGAAACACCACAGAGAATTGCGTTGGAAAGGGGGAAAACTGGATCCCAGTCTGTAGTTAGTTACCAGAGAGGAAATGGAAGGGCAGTAATATTCTCTTTTGGATTTTTCTCTTTCTGACTGAACACCTATCCTGTCCATGTGGAAGCAAACCCAGAGCAGACCGGGAGTGTCCAGTGCCTTAGAATAGGCAGCTGCTTAGAGGTTGTTGCCTGGATGTGAGTGACAGGGGTCAGTACCCCTAGAGCAATCAGGGCAGCTTCAACTTGTTCCAAGAAAACTCTACTAGATAAGGTGTCAAGACAAACTTTTTTCCCATTGACATCTGTGTAGGTGCTTCATATCTCCCTTTCTGAGGTGTCTGTTTTGCCTGACAGATTGCATAAGAAACTTATACCCTATAATGTTACAATGCTTGGATAGCTTTCTAAAAGGTCTGCTGTTTCTCAGCAAGAAAATACATTTTTGTGTGTTATGCAGTAAGGAAGATTGAATAACTGCAATGATCTTAAAAGGTACTTAAAATCCTGTATTGAAGAGAGTGGAGGGTTTTTCAGAGGGGACCATCAAAATAGAAGCCTCCATAGAGTTATTTATTACTGCAGAGAAAAGAAGGTGTCAAATAGCTGGGGTCTTTTAATAGCTCTGTTTTACTTTTGGACTACATCAGAACTATTATTTCTACCTTGGCTGTTCCCCTAGACTTAAAGAAAATTTGTTGCCTAGTGAACCTCCCTTTCCCAAGCTATCTTTTCTAAAACACTGTATATCCCAGAATGAAGATTTGGATTATATTTATGTAAAAGGGGCAAGGTGTGATGTGTGGGCATATGGCCACTGTTCCATATATAGAAAATTACCCTCAGCAGTGTTAACATTCCAGCTGCAGAGATCACTCATGCATATGCATAGTCCTCCAAGAACAGAAAAGGTAGGATTATTGTGTGTGTCTAAAAGTCTTAATTAACAGATTTCAGCAGGGAGAATGGTAAGTAAAACTTATTACAAGCCTTACTTTAGTAGTATATCTGTGAAAAGGTAGGTTATGCAGGAGATGGACTGTATAATTACAGTGGTCTAAAAACTTTTAAAAAATGTTACTAGATATCTATAAGGTAGCAATATATGACATGTATTTTTTGAGCAAGATGAATAAATACAGAGCTGCACTGGACTTCAACCTGCCTGTAAGCAGAATTTGGACTTTCTTTTCTTCTGATCCACTTGAATGAATGGAGTTAACAGCAGAAAATATCTGCTTTTTTAACATGGGAAGTGCAGGATGCATTTAATTAAATTCAAGCTCAAAAGATGTTAAACCTATGAAAGGAAATACTTCTTCTGGCTCCATGTTACTTGTTTTCATTGCTTCTTGAATGAATTTTAGATATAAATATATGACCATGCTACCATACCAAACTAACCAACAGACATATTTGTCATCTGTTTCATGGTAACTGCTTACTGCATTAACTACCCAAGTGCTTGCAAACTCCTCACTGGAAGACTATCTTGCCAAACTTGTCAAATTCCTACAGATCTGTATCACAGAAATTGGGCATTGGGAACTCCATTCTAGCCATTATTATGGAGATCTGTAACACTACTCTGCTCCGTTCCTTTTGATTGGAAGTCACAATGGGCATCCCTTCCAACAGGAAGAGCAGGATTAGCAGAGTCCTTATCGCTAGTTGTGATTTATTGCCAAGCAGGGTAAACCTGGGTGCCAGGTGTGTTATTGGAAGGACGAATAGACCCCACCTCTCTGTTCCCAAGGGTTGTCAGCCAAAAAGGGCCAGTTGTTGTGTCGTGAAGGTTGTTACCCCACTGCTGACAAGACTAGTGATGTAGTCTTATCTACTTTACACCCTTTTGTGCAGGTAATGTGCTCGTGGAGACAGGAAGCCTGCAGCTGTGGGAACTTACTGGATGTTTCATTGCATTTTTCTCCTTATGGAACTCTTGAATTCAGGGTCCAAATTCTCCTCTTCTACTTTTTTGGTAGTTACTGATTTTTCTTTTTCTTATTTCTCTTCTTTACACTCAAAAGTGTAATTTTGTAAGGAAAGCCCTGCTAAGAACTTCCCCAGTACATTTCTTACTCATCGGTCACATCATTTGACTTCTACTTCAATGCTATGTGCAGATAATCAAGGGCACAGGAATTTGACAAGAGGGTAAGATACTCTACATGGGATAGACCTTTCCCACAGATGGAATACACATATATATAGGGTGGTCCAAGGTGAATATGAGTATGTTCTGTTACATGCCGGAAGTTTGTCTTACTACTTCAAGGTTTTCGACTTTAAGGTTAAGGTTGCACTTAAAGTTTTTCCAGCTGTATCTCTCTGGCAATAGTGCAGACTCCCATGAAAGTGTCCTGAAGAGCACTGGCAATAAAATGCACTTCTGAATACACAGCTTATGTGTCTCTTACCAGGTATTTTTGCACCTGACCATATAACAGAATTCAGCTTTTTAGTGGAGGGGTCTGAAATGTTTCTTACTTTTCAAACATTTTTCCTGTTCTTGCTCTGATATGTTATTAGAACTCTCTACTTAGTGATGTGCTGCTCGTTGTTTTGTCTTATTTCAATGAAATGATATTCCATATATGATACTACACAGTTGATTGCTACATTTATCAAGGCTTCAGTTTTGGAGTGGCCTGTAGATGCACCCAGGAGTTCCAAGTATCATGTATTTATGAAAGCATTAGGTCAAGACAAATTGTTTTGAAATGCTGTACAAATAATGATCCTGAAAACCATATTTCTCTTGGTTTATCTGTGCATGTGACAACTGTGCTAAAATAATCTGAGAGTGCTCCTCCGAGTGAAGTTACTGCTCTCAACACTCCTGACAAACAAAACAATTTCTTTCTTTAGTAGCACATACTCCTGTTTTATTGTGTCTCATTCTTGGCAGCAGGAATGGGTTTTGAGGGCATGACACCTCAATGAGATCCTGTAGTGCATATGACATTGTGACAAATGGCTACATTGCAGCATAGAATACAACAGAGACTGTGGCACTGTTCCATGGTCAACACTGCTTTTAAAAAAAAACAAACAACAAAACATAACAACAAACAAACTAAAAAACCTTTCACTGGAAGCAAACAGTAGCATAGTCTTGAGAGAGAGACCTAGAAATCTTCAGGGGGACTCTGAATTCTTGAAAGTCATGAAACCCTTTTCATACAACCCTGCTTCTTCCCACCCCAAGATGAAATCTCGTTCTCTGCATAAAACATACTTCTTTATGTTGGTACAGTTGATTTTAGGTTGCACATTATAAATGTAATGAAGAGGAGCATTACTGATGAAGCTGGAAAACAAGAGTCTATCTATGCTGACATTTGTGGAACATCATTGCCAATAGGCATATGTAAAGATTTACTGTTTATAGCAGTGGTAAGCTATGATGCTGTGCCTCTGACTCATGGGAGCTATATATTTTGTTCTTTAATGCTCATTAGTGATGTAGGAGGCTCAGATTTTAAAAGGGTTTGCCTAGGTAGGTTGTCAGTTGGTGATGAGCGTAATTGGTGCAGTGAATCTTTCTGACAGCTCACAATCATAATTATTTTTGGAATATCAACAGAAGAGCTGTAATGCATGGTTTATAGCATTGAGCTGGTGTTTTGTGCAATGGTGGGCTTTGTTTTGCAGCTATATCTACCACACCAAGGCAGTTTTCTATTCTCTCACCTTCTGTGGCATTCTCCATCTAAAATCTGTTCATATTACATACTGCCAAAGCTAAGAGGTTCACTAAGACTGCATGGATATAGCTAAAATCTGCAATTTGGTGACAACATTTTTAATTATGATTTTTATATCTATAGTGTCTCTCTATAGAATCCAGAATTTTAATTACAAAAAAGCAATGCTAATCAGGGAGGAAAATACTAGGGCATTAAACTAAACAAATCTAACAGGGAAAAGTTATTCAGTGTGCTGGCTACTGCCAAGTGCTTGTCAAAATTTCCATTTTCCCTTGGTCATCTCTGATGGGATGCACCTCCTGCTCTTGGAGCCACTGCTCTGGACTGGCTCATGCCTGAGCAGACACATCCCTATTCCACACTTGTTGTCCTTGCCCCTTGTTTTATTTTCCTGGGGTATGAGGTCATCATCTGCTCTCAGCTGTGGGTCCTACAAGCACAACTCTGTGTGTGACAACATCTAATATCTGAAGATCAGCAGCCTTATGGGCCAATCTCCCAGTTCCCTGAACTCATACTGTACTGAGGCATGGGCAACCAGCTCCTCTGTGAAGTGCTGGGAGAGGCTGAGTAGGTTGTCTCCTTGCAGTCCCTGGAGAAGACCATGCTGAAGCAGATATCCACACTGCAACTGATGGAGAGCTCCATGCTGGAGCAGATGGATGGGCCTTGTGCTGGCACAGAGACCCCTCTGTATTTCATAGAATCACAGAATGGTTCAAGTTAGTTCTAACCTCCCTGCCGTGGCTGAGGACACTTGCCACTCTTGCCTCTTGCCACTCTTGCCTCTTGAGTTTCCAGCCTGGCTTTGGAGACTCCCAGGAATGGGAATCCACAACTTCTCTGGCAATCTATTCTAGTACCTCACCACTCTCACAGTGAAAAATTTCACTGTGAGATACCTAGTACCTGATACCTAATCTAAATCTGTCCTCTTCCAGTTTGAAGCCATCACCCCTCATCCTATCACTACATGGCCTTGTAAGTCCATCTCCAGCTTTCTTGTAGGGCCCCTTCAGACACTGGAAAGCTGTTATAAAGTATCCTAGGAGACTTCCCCAGGCTGAACAACCTCAACTCTCTCAGCCTTTCTTCACAGGAGAGGTACTCCAGCCCACCCTCTGATAATCTTCATGGTCCTCCTCTGGACCCAATCCGACAGATCCATACCCTTCTTATGTTGGGGGCCCCAGAGCTGGCTGCTTCTATAAGTTCACAGGTAACAAAAGGAACATTAGGGAGAATGTGATCCTAATGGTGAATGAGACATGGGACGTGGAAAAAGCTGGGGTACTGAAAGTCTTCTTTGCTTTAGTCTTTACTAAGACTGGCCTTTTGCAATCCCAAGCCTCAGGGAGCAATAGGTAAAACCTAAAGCAAGACAGACATACCCCTGGTGGGAGAGGTTCAGATCAGGGAATAGCATCCTGTACATACTAAAATCTGTGGGCCTTGATGGGATGTCTCCAGAAGTGCTGAGTGAGCTGACTGAGTCATTGCAAGGTCACTGTCAATCATCTGGCCACTGGGAGAAGTAGAGGAAAGAAAACGCCACTCCTGTCTTCAAGGTGGGCAAGAAGGAGCATCCAGGGAACTACAGGTCAATTTGCCTCATGTCAATTCCTGGGAAGGTGATGGAGCAACTAATCCTGAAAACAATTTCCAGGCACATGAACAACAACAAAATGATCAGGTGTAATCAGCATAGATTCACCAAGGTGAAATTGTTCTTGACAAACTTATATGATGAAATGATTGCCTTGGTAAACAAGAGGAGAGCATTGGATATTGTCTACTTGGACTTCAGTAACACTTTCAACACTGTCTTCCACAGGATTCTCATAAAAAGGGTGGTGAAGTGTAGGCTAGATGAGCAGACTATGAGGTGAACTGAAAACTGTCTGAATAGCTGGAACAAGATGATGGTGATCAGTGGCACGAAGTCCAATTAGAGGCCAGTATCTAATGTATATCCCAGGAGTCAGTATTGGGTCCAGTCATGTTCCACATCTTCATTAGTGATCTGGATGATAAGACAGTGTACCCTCAGAAAGTTTGCTGATGACACAAATCTGGGAGGAGTGGCTGATATCTCAGAGGGTTGCGCTGCCATCCAGACAACCCTTCACAGGGTGAAGAAATGGGATGACGGGAACCTCATGAATTTCAACAAGAGGAAATGAGAAGTCCTGCAACTGGAGAGGAAGAACCCCAAGCATCATTGTATGCTGTTTGCTGTTAAAAGCAAGAAAAGAATCTGAATGGATGTTCTAAAGAAGATATAGTCAAGCTCTTTCAGTGCTGCTAAGTGACAGAACAAGAGCCAAAGAAAAAAACTGAAACACAGGGTGGTCTGTCTGCACATTAGGAAACACCTTTTCTGTGAGGGTAACTGAGCACTGGCACGGGCTGCCCAGAGAGGTTGTGGACTTTCCATCCTTGGAGGTATTCAAAAGCCATCTGGACACGGTCCTGGGCAATCAGCTCTAGGTAGCCCTGTTGGCAGGGGGCTGGATGAGTTGACCTCCAGAGGTCTCTTTCAATCTCAATCAGTCTGTGATTCTGTGAAGTTGCCTGTTGGATCCTCTGTAGGGAAGCTGATGGGGGAAGCAAGGTGAAAGACTCATCATTTTGATTGACTGCTTGTGGCTTTTATGCACAACAATATCTTTCTTGCAGTAGCTCTATGCAATTTATTTTTTTCCTTTTTGTATCTCACTGAACCAACATTTAGGCTTAGAGGTACTTGGGCTATATACACAGACACAGATGGCTCATGAAGTATAAAAAAGACACCTATAAAGAAGAAACTTTTTCTCTTTGTCTTCAGGAGTTATTTTTCTCCTGCAGTTCATTTGCTGAAGCATTTAAATATCTCTAGATTGTGTCTGCTGTTCAAATATGTACTAGAAAATAGTATTTTTTTCTTTGGAACTTGATGTAACTTCTGGAATACTTTAAATTCTGTTCATTCATTACCCACACCAGAAGTAACACCCACAGTAATAAAAAATGCTTAATGCCTTGAGAGTAATTTGTATAGCTGTCCTTGATGTTCCAGACCAGGGGAGTGCATTTTTTGCCTTTTGCTCTATTTTATATACTAATTACATATTACTATGTATTATATATTGAACATGCAGTCTTCACTTCACAGAATACAAAAGATATTTTAAAAATCTTTCCACTGTTCTTGAGTACAGGAACATTATAACACTTCTAAAGGAATTTCTTCACAGGCTGCTTTCTCAAGATTTCTGTGAGGAAATATCTATACGCTTAGAAAGTGGCTGCTTCACGTTCTGAATAAATGGGAAATTTCTGACTTACTGTGAAATATAGTATGGAGTGCACATACTCATACACTTGACTCTCTGTCAAGTTTTCCCCTCCATCTTCAAACCATGACATCCATTTCTCTTTTGCTTTTAATTTCTCAATATTTTCTACTATAAAAACAAACAAACAAACAAACAAGCAAACAAAGAAAAACTAAAAAAAAACCCCAAAACACCAAAAAAAACCCAGAACACATAACGTATTGCTCTTACTGGACTGATGTTATTTCCCATCTGGAAATAACATGTAAAATTACATGAACTAGAAAGAAAAACAGTAATTATTTCCTTTCATTCACGGGGATATTGCTGGATACAAAATCATTTGGACAAAAAAATATTATAGATGGTTTGCAGACCCATCACAATAATTTCATCAGTTCTATTCTGCTGGGTTTTGCATTGATTCACCGGCTTGGCATATGACTTTTAGGACTCAATACAGAATGATATTAAAGTGATAACAGTACCCACTGATGGCTTGAAAGGTATTTCAGCAGGGGTAGCAGATACCTGAGAGCAGATTTTTAGGTGGTATAAATTCTTGTGGCTGTAATGCATTTTAGCTCTGCTGATTTACATCTGCTAAGAATCTAGTCTATGGGAATTCCTTGATGCTCAGTGCTATCGTTCTTACACCTGCCAATGGGAGAATGAACTATAAAAATATCACTTCTTCATAGAAATTAGTGTAACTTTAAGATCAGTCATTTGTGTCAGCCAGATTCTTTTCTCATCTTGATAGAACTTTTAAATATCTGTTTCACCAACAGGATAAATGGCAGAGCATTAACTACTGAAAATGAATGCAGAACTATAAACCTTCAGTATAGTGATATAATTTATTTCTTAATTTACTGGTAATATAAAACCAATCTTCTATTGAAGAAGAACGTGTTGGCAATTGGGTGCTATACATTTGACACATAGAGCTAAAAATTTGTATTCCTAAGAATGCAGTCTTACGTTGATTTTTATCAAAATTTTAAAAATACCTCACAAAGGGAAATAATTCATTATTATCCTTATTTTACAGTTCAAGAATAGGATATTTAGAAAGATTAAATTGCTTCCTCATGACATTCAGTGTTGGGAAATAAAATACTGTTAAAATTACAATTATATTTCTTTATAAATGTCATTTTATAAAACAAAAAAATTCCACTAGCTTTAGGGGGAGGAAAATTTCCTTTGGAGTCCTAGATATAATCCACATGTGTAGTTCAGCACCTTATTGAAAATGAAAGATATGCTCGATCTTTTGCCTAGCTTGAAGCACACCTTTTAATAATAATCTCATCACTTCCCTGGGACTGCAACCAATTATTTAATTAAAAAACAGGGTTAGAATTTTAGTTCATCTTATTAGCTGTAAGAATAGAAGATTTATAGAACACAAAACCTCAGGGCTAAATAATAAATGACTGGTTCATGGACAGCTGTATAAGAGAGATCATGCTGAAATTTACTACTTTGCAGTAGCTTAATAACCTGTGTTTTAGGTACCCTTAAGGATTCCTAGGCAATTATTGACCTTTGTTCATTTTTTTTTGTTTACTTTTTTTTTTTTTCCCCTGGTAAAGTGTTTGTTGACTGTGTCACATGGATCATTTCTGCATATACTTTAACCTGTAAGCATCCATGGTCACATAAGGATGTACAAGTGTCAAGCTGTCGACAGTCCTGAACTCCAGCAGCTCTAGAAGATGAGACCTGGAAATGGTGAAACAGTATAGTCAGCACAACTGACAGTGAATGCAATGTACTACAGCCAGCCCCTGCAAAATCTTTACAGAATGAGGAAGGATTTAATAGAAAATAATGGGGAAAATTTGGAACTATATATTTGAAGGACTTTCCCAAAGCATTGCAGGCAGCACAAGGCGGAAGGCAAATGTAACTAGTGAAAGATGGCAGATGATTGGCTTGGAAATTATTAGTTAGCTGCTTGTTGTGGCCATGGTTCTGAGTAGTTCTTCAATCTCATACTTGTAAACCAGTGTTAGTTTACTTACTGCATATTGATTATCCCTCACAACATGCTTTTACTTAACTGAGTAGTATCTCAGTCTCTGAATAGCTCCAATAGCTTCCATAATAGTGTCTGTTCTGGGGGATTTAATTCTGAGTTTCTGAGTCTGGAGTTTTACAGCTTTAGGCTTTATTTTTTTTCCTCAGTAAAATTGTCATTCAATAGCCCTCAATTAAAAAAAACATAATAATTTAAAGAAAAGGTCACTTCTGAAACTGACTTTCTGACAACAGTAATGTTGAAACGGATACAATAAACTTGTGCCATAGCTAGCCACTTTGTTAACAAACAGAACAGTAATATTTCTACAGCAGAAGAACACAATTAGTGAGACGAGTCACATATCCAGCCATAACCGGTCGGTGTGCTGGACAATGATATCAATGATTTTCTGCAACTGTTTCTCTCAAAAGATGAAAGATTTGGCCACTGAAGGGAAATGTTCTAGTTCCAGGTCAGTTATTCCATGGCATGATAAAATGTAATATTTTGAAGAGGGGGTGGTGCAAGTGAGGTGGTCTTTTTGAGGAAGGTGGGATTGTACACTTTGGGCCCTCTTTGGACTTATCTTCTCACCCTTCTCTTTTCCTGCTGCTTCCTTTTTCCTTTTCATTGAGACTTCTCCTGCTTCCTTTTCATTTTTCCATTGAGGAATTGTCTGCCAGGTAAAACCAAACAAATAAATCCAGCAGGAACTAGCTGAGTGAACCTGGAGTAACTCCGACATTTCTCTTTCATCTTCCCTTGTCTTCTGTATTTCAGGAGTGCTGAGCCACAACGATTAGTCTGGTTTGCAACAAAACTGAACATTAGCTTGTTCAGGGTCTCCATGTCGTGCTTTGTCCATTGTATCCTAAACTATGTACTATATTCCTCAGGGGGAAGAGGAGGGAAAAGGGATGAAATAAAAAGAAAAACAAGACAAGAATTGGAGTAAATATTTCTGCAAGATGAAAGTTTATATGAAGTATGGGGATCACATCAACATCCACAGATGTAGAAACCCATAAAGACTTTTTGCTGATCCATACAGAATTTTACTCAGTATTGGTTACAAACTCATTTATTGTCTCTGCCTCCTGGATTCTTTTTAGAGCTACAGATAACATAAAAGTTTTTAAAGCTCTTCTTTCCCTGCTCAGCTTCAACCATTATAAGTAAGGTGTTTCTCAGCAGGAATAAGGGAAGCACACATGGAGAATTTCATTATAAGTAAATTTTATGTGTACTTTTATACTCAGGTTCTTTCAAAAGTTATCATTATCTTTTTGATGTTGTTGTTTTAGGAAAACTGATACCAGATCAGCTAGACATGATTCTTAAATGAGTTGTTTCTTATAGTACTATAGTTTACATACTATTTCCACTCTGCGTAGCTTTTTTTTGTAATTTTTTTACATAAAGCATACTGGGTGTTTTCACTAGAGTTGGAATTTTCAGCTTTTAGTGACCTGATGGTATGCTTGTTATATTCTAATAATAAGATAATTTGTATTTAATTTGCTTCTGATAGTTTGATTCATTTGAATTAATCTTTTCAGTGCCTTTTCATTACTAATGGTTGGAAATTTTCTTAGCAATAAATTGTTTTCCAATATTTTGGGGTTGTTTTGGGGCAGGGTTGTTTTTCTGGATTTTTTATGGATAGACAGATAAATTTTCTCAATGGCTGCAAAATAAATTAAAAGTAATTACATTGAGGTCTGTGGATTATTATGTGGAAGGGAAAGTGTCCTGTTTTGAGAAAAAACAAACCAATTTTCTGTTCAGTAATTTTACTTTTTGGCTGGGCCTCTTTTAACTAAACTCTGAAATTAACAGCATATTGTTCAGAAACTGTTCTCTCTCACAGTGATGAGACCTGATTATACCAAGGAATGGTGCAGAGAGGCCCTTGCTTATACTTATTGCTGTAACAACCAAGGTCAGGTAAATTTGTTATTTGCCCCATTGGAGGGTTGGAAGAGGAAAAGCGTAGACGGATCACATCTGTAGGGAGAAGCAGATAGGCCAGGTGACCCAAAACTGACCAACTAGGGTATTCCATCCACATCATGCTCAGTATAAAAGCGGAGGAATCAAAGGGTAAATCCTCTTTCTTCAATGGCCGACGTCTGCGGAGGACCCTGTCTGTTCGTCTGCCTCTGATCCCAATAAGAGCACTCCTGACTCCATTTCTGGAATCCAGCTGCTGTCCATCACTGAGTCCAGTCTGATGCCTGCTGCTGA
>VZTM01038486.1:243727-315355 GCA_013400555.1 Jacana jacana | reverse complement strand
CATACATGGTTCCTGCTAATCTGGTTCAGGTATGAGCTTCTTAAAGTATAAAAGCTGATAGAAATCCTACTTGCTCGGGCGAGAAGTACCATCATCAAGGATCATAAACATGATAGGTAATTTTACAGTTTGAAAATGCCATGCTGAATCAGCAACTTGGTCTACCAGAGTTGAGAAATGCTAATGCAATGTGTTTAAGACTCACCTCACAAAGATGATTTCTAGGGTAACAGTCAAGAATGAAAATATATTTATTGTACTGGTAAGGAACGTGGACCAGGTCACACACACTATATTTTGGAAATGTTCGGGTGATTGCCCTAAAATCATAGAAATTTTAAAAAGGAATATCAGCTTGATGACACTCTCAGAAAGTGGATCTTTGTTTTGCAATTTCCCACCTGAAAAAGAAGATTGCACTTTTCCACCTCTCTGTATGTAAAACTGCTTTAAGAGGCGCACACATACCATTGTGGTAGAAGTGGCAGGATTACATAGATTGCAATTTCAGAAGACATCCTGGTTTCACAGAATCACAGAATATCAGGGATTGGAAGGGACCTTGAAAGATCATCCCCCTGCTGGAGCAGGAACACCTAAATCAGGTCACACAGAAACGTGTCCAGGTGAGTTTTGAATATCTCCAGAGAAGGAGACTCCACAACCTCCCTCGGCAGCCTGTTCAGTGTTCAGTCACCTTCACTGTGAAGAAGTTTTTTCTCATATTTAAGTGGAACCTCCTATGTTCCAGCTTGCACCCATTGCCCCTTGTCCTAATTTATCAATAGCGTAAATGTGCAGATTCACCCAGATGGATTATTTTGGCTTCTGATGTGTCTATGGATACAGTCATGATAAAACCATAATGTCTTTTGTTATTCTGTCTTAAATTACAGAGAAAAATATTTTTAAATATAAATTGCCACTTATAATTTATGCTTCTAATTTCATTTTGCATTCTATTTAAAAGAATCCAGAAAAGGCAATTAGTCAGACATCAGTGGCAGAAACTACTCCATCAGGAGGGCTTTAGATATTGCAGATCTTCTTAGGGCAGAACGATGACCTCTGATGAGAAGCTCTCTGTCTCCTCTAGCAGTATACACTGTCATTTTATGAATACTGTAACATGATGATTAACTTATTTTTACATTGCACATGGATGTTCATGAATTTGAAAAGTTTTGTCTGCAACTTTCATTTTCCTTCTTTTTCTTTCTCTTATTTTTAAAATAACGTATTGTGGGCCTCAAAGAAATCATGAGTCTTTAAACTGATCAGGATTTCAGATCCTAATGTGGCAGAGATGATGATGATTTGTTGTCTTAAATACAGAGTGAAAAATGGGCAAGTGTCCCTTGTTAGTATTTTCCTAAACTGCTTAGTTTTGGTGTAACAGGGCTATGTGGAAACTGATAACAGACATGAACTGCCTCAGGCTGATGGCCTGGGCTGGTTTCTGCCTTCCATACTCTGGCACAGTCTGATCTTCTGATACAGAACACAGAAGCAGCACCTTCCTACTTTGACAGGAAAGACATTTGCAGCACTTGCATAATTAACATGCTATAATTACAGCAATTTTAAATTACCTTGAAACAGTGATAAGGCAGACACTAACAACGCCACACACTGACTCTGTGTTGAAGAGCTCTCATTTCTTCCGTGACCTTAGAGTGTCCCTGCATCAACTCCCAGGTTCCTATGAACATCACACTTGACATCTTTGTGTGTTGTCATTACTGGGTAATCAGTAGTGGTAATTGTGAATGATCAAACATTATCTTCTGGTAAAGTTCCTCTCCAGCCCAGCAATAATTTAGGTTGGGGAGGAGAAAGTCTTTACCAGAGATTAAACAACTCCATCTGAAGCCACTGGAAATATTTTCAGTGAATTAAAAGATGGGTTTACTGACCCACTTAATTTATGCCTTAAAGCAGAACTTTTGTTAAGGCTTATAGTAATTATTATGGTTATCAAAACTGCAGATACTGGCCTCAAACACACAAACATTTTATCTTTGCCTGCATCTCAACAAATAACCTCTCATACTAAGAAAGTGTCAGAACATTTGTAGATTTTTATTAGCCTGGAAAAAAAAAAGGAAACCTTCTCAAGGAAGTTCTTGTGTGGATATTGTCCTGGTTCTTCTACAGCAAGTATAAAAAGTTAACAAATGAACACATGACTGGCGCATACATATAACCCAGTTACTCTCTGAAAAGAGCTATTAAAAATAATTAAACTCATCTAAGAGGACCTTTATGACCATCACAAGACGCTGGGTAAAGAGAACCACTTTTTCAATATTGAGTGTTACATGACAGCCCCACCACTTCAACTAAAAGTTTGCTTACTTTTTTATGCATATGCACCACTGAAAATCCTCCTCTGAATCTGTGATAAAAGGGATTGTGCCAGCACTTCTCTGAAAACAAGCTGTGCACAGAAGATGTAGCTGGAAATGGAAATTGCACAATATAGCTGGTTTGCCAAAGCAAGTACATGTGTCCAAGAACAGTCCATTTTCTAATTAAAATCTCTCTAGGTACTAAGACCTGGCTTGGCTGCCCCTTAGTCTGCAGCTTCCAGTGGGTACAGGTGTCTCCAACTCAGTTGCCCAGCACAGGACTTCTTCATAATGGTTAGAAACTCTCTCAAAAGCAAAGTGCCAGAAGAGATGAGCACGCAAATTTTATGGATAGTGGTTTTAAGGAAGTCATTAAAAAGGGATTTGAAGGGCTCTGCCTGCTGAGTGTGCCACACTGCAGATGAGAATATTCCTACTTTTCCTGGCCAGATGTAAAGGACTGTCTTGATTTCGGAAATCTTTCTGCCTCTCCACAGTCTTCACCTGGAGATAGACCAAAGCAGTGAGATAGACAGTTTGGAGAAACTTGACTTTTAGATGTGAATTCTTCCAGCTGCCCAAGACCGGGGACAGTCCTCACAGGCTACCTATCTGGGAGCTCTGGGCAGTGGTGTGGTGCAAGACGGCACAGACTTAAATTTCAGATTGGTCAAAGAACAAGCAAGGCAGTAGCTACCACAGCACCAACTGAGAAGGAATTTTGAGCTGCAGTTTTGGCCTTTGGCACCTGAAGCCTACCTAGTTCCTGCTTGAGACACCCAAGTATCACTTCAGACCTGCCCCTAAATATATTTTATATTTAAAAGCTAAATACTATGGCTAAGTAAAACCCAAGTTGCTGGGTTGGGTATTGATTCCTTTAAACATTTGGTTACGTTGTGTCTACCCTTAAAGAAATCTGATTTCTACTCTGGTATTTTTCACTCTGCCACTGCTATTAGAAGTAAAAGACAGCCTAAACCTCAGAATTTAACCTGGAACCTTTTAGAAAAAGAAATTTGGATTTTTTCCTCTGGAATTCAGACAAAACCAGACATTGAGATCATTGGATTGCAAAACCAGCTAAAGTTAGGGTGTGTTGAGAGTTTGAGCTCATTAAGTTTTTTATCATGTATTATTCATGGCACTGGACTATTAAGATTCCTGTTCTTTTCTTTAAGACACCTAACTGTAAAGATGAAACTATAGGAACTTTCAGCACTTACGAGTTCTCACTATCCCTCAGACAACATTTTTTCTTTTCTTTTAAAGTTTAAGGTCATTACGTTTTTTGAGAATGTGGTGTCTTTTAATGCTGCTTTAATGGAAGTTGATGCTTTTGTAAAAGGCCTTTTACAGTGAAGTAAAATAGACAGGTTCTGATTGTAACCATTTCCCATAATGTTTGAAGACTCTGGTCTGGGCTAAAATGAAACTGGAAATCTAGGATGCGATCTATCCTTAATGTACATGGTTTAGGCACTTAAGTTTAGCAGATGATTTCCCTCTGGAGGCTGGCAGACCTTTCCTCCTCCGCTGGCTATAAAGAGCACATAGGCACTGACTTCAGACCAGTTTCAGACAGCTGAGAAAGGCAAATTTCTGGTTTATTTACAGCAACAGGCCTTGAAACCTTCCAGATAGTGACTTTATGACTTCACGATTATTTTTTGAGCTGCAAGCAAAGTATCTAGAAACACATATGGAAGAAAACGTGTTCTGTTCAAAGGAACGTTTGCTCTGTCAGAGGCAATGCCAACTCTAGAAAAGAGCATTTGCAGATTGACATGTCAATAGTATAAACATTAAATAGAGATTCGCAGTGTTGACCCCATGAGTAAGAAGCTTCATGTTACTGTGGAAATTTCGTTCTGGAGGAGGGGAAGAACAAATATCATTGGGTTAAAAAAAAAAAAAATAGGAAAGAAAATGGGAAAAAAACCCTGAACATGCATAAGAGATGACTTCTGCAAAGTCTTGTGCTGACTCTGAGTACTTACAAAATTCTGTTCTGTATTTGAGAGAGCCCTGCACTGATGGAGGTACCCCATACTTGTGTATGTAAACCCTATTTTGAGTCTTTTTCTACACAAATAATCTATTTTGTGAAAAATGGTTGATCAGTGGGTAACTTTCTCATTATCTTTGAAAGAGAGCAGATCTGCTGAATTAAACTCAGACCTGCTGAGATAATCACATTGAATTGGAAGGAGACTGTAGCCTTAAAACCCCTCCTGCAGCTAAAAGAACAGCTCTGGAGACAGGTGATGGCTGGCAACAAAAGAGGAAGGGGGTCTTAGGAGACCAGGAGGGTCTTTAATTGTGGAGCAATTGCATTATGCTTAGGTGGCTTGTAACTCAGCCCTGCAGCATGCAACAGATGTGTACAATAGTCCCCTGTAACAACACTCTGTGTTGTGGGCTAATCTCACATGAACATCACCAAGACATATCGTTGGTATCTGCCATCCATGAGCAGATCATATCGCTGATTCTGAGACTGCTCATCCACTCTGCTTTTGTCACCAAACATTGTTTTTGAACTTGCCTTCTGGGAGAAATTCTTTTTTTTCTGTTTTAGACCTCCAGCTCTATAGCTGCGTTTAAGGATAATTTCACCAGAGGAAGAAGTATAAGGTTCCTGTGTAAGCTACTAGGAACTGGCTTTAGTTGAAGCTGTGAGAAGAATATGGAAAGTACAGGTTGTAGAGGCTGGCTGCAATGATTCTCTTATGGTTGTGAAGAGGCGATAACAGACAAAAAGTGGTCCAGAAACAACAAGCAATGAACTGGTAGGTGCCCTCAGACCTGGAGAACAAACAACATAATTCATTGCACTGTTGGTTTTATACCCTTTTTCTGTGCAGAGGGACAAAAAAGTTATTACCATAGGCCTCTTGCAAACCACCAAGAAGATCTGGAATATACCTTTCTCTGTGTGCCAGGTGAATTCCCCTTCTGCAAGGAATGAAACAGGGATAAAATGGCCTCCTCTTCTCTTCCTCTAGTTGTGAAGGGCCAAGGAGCAATTATGACTGAAACATCTGAAACATGTTCCTTCAGTCAACAGAAACATGGGCATGAAATATGAAAGCAGGAGACATCTTACCAAATTTGAATCTTGATGGGAACATGTTTGTATTTGTGGTTGGTTCTTCAGATGTTCCTCTGGAAAAATAATGCAAGACTCATAAAATAAGAAGGGTTGTTAGTTTAAATCAATATTCTCTCAGTCCTTCACACTTCATGAGTACCCAAAGGAGGAGGAGCACTGTCATGGCCACAGTCACATGCTGCCTTGGCAGGAGTTCCCCTGTCAATGCAGGCAGTGAAGGACAGCCTGCACCACCTTGACTTCTGAGGGCTTTTCTCATGAAATGCCCTCAGGGGATCCCCGTGGCAGCTGCTGCACAGAAGCCAGCAGCACACTCCATTTTTATCACTCCTAAGGGCAAATTCCATTGAAGGTTTGGGCTTGGCAGGGTGCCACTCATTGACTCAACACCACTGTTTCAGCACATGGTTCTGCTGCTGTTTCTTTACAGAACATGTGTGGAAAGTGTATGTATTTGGATTCTTTGTCTTTCTGTTCCTTGGCTTTTGATCATATAAATCATTATTTTGTACTTTTTGAGATTTTCAACTTCCATCAGTAACTGCAGCATTACAATAAAGTAATTGATAGCCAAATCTCTTTTGTTTTCACTCAACTTTATGGCCCATTACCTACAGATTCTCTCAATTCCTTTTCAGTACACATCCCTTTGCTTAGATTTGGGCCAAAAGCATGTTTTTTCAGAAAGACATGTTCTGAAAGAAATGGTCCTGGCTGCCTCCTTTTAACAAAAGACAATTGGAAGTTATAGGAATTCTCATTTTACCAAAAAGGTATCCAATCTTTTGTGAGAATTGATTTTGATTTTGATGAACTTTGAAAAGATAATCTTTATTCAGCTTCATTCATATCCAGTCATTGTTATTGCCTATATCAGATACCCACTTGCTTGCTCAGGTCTAAAAGCGGTTATTGTGAGGAAAGGCATTAGTGGAACATATTTACATATTATGTTATTTCTTTTAGTTGCAATGAAATGTTTCAAAAATACTGGAGTTTTTCTTGATTTTTTTTCTTTTTGCTTTTCTCCCCTCTCAGAATTTCTTTTTGGAAAAAAGCCCAAATCAACATTATTTTTAATTTTTTCAATTTTGCCTACATTAGAAGAAAACTTGAGGGGAAGGAGGAGGGAGCAGGAATTTCTACTTCATACAGAAAGATATTTCTTTACAAATCAAATTCTAATTTGGCTTCAGTCCCTGCAGAAACCTTGACCAAATTCCCATATGAAATGTTTGGATCAGTTTTAAAATTTCCCATAAAAATATAGCATTTACATATCAATACTCAAGTTTCAAGAAATATCATTTTGTCTACCTCATTTCAAAGCAGAAAGTTTTATGCAGACACCTGGAAAATATTACTTCCAAAATGACACAGAACTGGAAAAAACTTATCATTCAGTACTTAGAGGGTTTATTTTTGTCTTAAGTGGACAACAAATTTAATTCCTGTTACCATTAAATTATATGTGTGATGCCCAAGCCTAATTGTTCCAAAATAAACCAGCAGAATAAAAGGGGAGATGAGAACAATAGCTAACAAGACAGCTGAAGCCTTACAAAACACATATGTTTTTTTATCTGCTCCAAAGTTTCTCTCTTTCATTCCTGTCATACCCTCTTTTCTGCTGTCATCGCTTACCACCTTGTGTCTTTTTTGGATTGTAAAGTAAGTAGGACTGGGACCTGTCTTTAAAGTTTTGCAGGCTGTTATGGATATCAGTGGTTTTGTATAAACATGGCAATATATTTGTGGCTGCTTATACCTCTCTGGGCTATTTGCGTATCCTACCCTGCGATTTTAAAAGCACAGCATCCAGCAACAGTAACAGCAGAGGAAAATATTCCCTATTCACTCACCTGTCAAAGCTGATTTTGCCAGATGATCAAATCCAGTCCCACCAAGTAGATGTATTTGTACATCCATAGCAGTTATAAAAAATATTAAGCAATTTAAAGTGTTCATATAAACTCTATTTTATATATATGTATATATAGTAGACATTCTTTTGAGTGAAAGTACAAAATGGGAAATTTCAGGTCATGTACAAAAAAAGCCAGTAGTGCTAAATACACAAAGCTGAACTACAAGGCCTGGGAATGTAACCTAATAAATGAATAATAAAACAGCCAGACAGATAAGAAGGGCTTTTTCTCAGAGCTCTGCAACTCACACAACTTAATCTTTGTAAGGGAGGGAAGTGTTGCAAATGCTGCCTAATATTTTTCTGAAGCTCATGTCCTCTGCAAAAAACCTAGTAACCATGCTGAAATGATTAGAGTGATTGTACCATGAAATGGCTCGGATTTGCTCATCTGGCTTCAAGTTCAGAGGAATGACCAACAAGCTGACTTATGTTCTTAAAAGTGTAGACCCAGAAGGGTTTGAGCAGATGTTGCAGGCTTACTCCAGGCAAATACACGAAGTTTTGTGGTTTCTCTTAAGTGTTTGCTAATATCTACCACATTTCAAAGTCAAATGTCCTTTCTCAACAGAGCTGACTGTTCATAGTACAGTACAGATGATTTAATCTGTGGTTAGGACTTTCCATTTCTACTAGAGCTGTGTGGAGTCTGAACTGCTCAAACCTACATTATATTGACATAAAAAATGAAAAAAGGCAAAAATCTCAATCAGTTACAAACTCTCAAACTCTAACAGTTTACCCCTCTGCAGTTGGGTTATGTTGTGATGCTGTCTGTGATCCTGTGTATGTCCATATGCTACTATGGCATTGATCCTTCAAGATCATAACTGAATGAAACGAGAGGGTTGGTTTTTTTTAAAGATTTTGAAGAAATTAGAGGCAAGTGTACTTACAGAACTGGAGGCACCAGGATCTCGACTGTACTCGATTCTGTCTTTTGCATTAAAATGATCATTCACACTCCTCTATTATTTGTAACTCATTTACACAAAAGACAAATACTATTTTTTCATTTTGAAAATATTATTTGAAATTCACTACCAGGTAAAGTAATTTTAAAGCAATCATTATTTCTTTCAAAACTAATTCTCTTAGCAGTCTTGGCCACATTGAAATCCTGAAGAGATTTGTGTTGTTTGGGTTTGGGTTGTGTTTTTTTTTTTCCCCAGAAAAGGGTTTTATTCCAAAACCATGAAGTTCCTGAAGAACTCAAATCAATCCCTCTTGAGTTTGGTGAGTGCTTTTAGACAAAAGTATTTGGTGATAGAAGACTTAGAAAACCCTAAACAATTTGTCTTGACATCTTTAAACAAAGACATTTAATAGTTTTTGCTTGAAAAACTGTTTTCATTAATAAATGAAGACAGAGCCTGAGAGATTTGAAACTCACAAACAATACACTTTGTGTCAAAAGAAATACCTCTGCTAACTAAAAATGTATTCTGATTTTTTGTTGGTTTAGTAAAACAAACAATGGGGTTTGGTTGACTGGTTTTCTTTTTTATTTGGTTTTCAGTTTTCTTTTTTTTTATTTTTTCCTGGTTTGGACAGAGAACCAAAGGAAAAAAAATCAATTTCATCCATAGCACTATTCCCGAGTAACTCCCAGAACACAGCAGAATGAAATAAAGTTTATATTGTGGTTGAAACACTGGCCCCTTTGAAATCAATGGCAGGATTCCCATTAATTTCACTGGGGTCAGGCTTTCACCTTCATCTTTAACTTCCAGCTCAGTTTTCCTTCATTATACATTGCAGAAGCGAAGGAGGCTTCTTTCTGGTCAAATCATTGCTAGTGAATCTGTCCCAAGAGAAATATGCAACACACACTTCTCCTTTCTGTCCTAAAAGAGCACATTTCTCCAACTTTTATAATGTATATGGGCGTTTTCAAATGTATCTTAATGTCTTTGTCTATAGTAAACCCTGTTTAAGATGTTAATAATTTTTGACAAGCACTTCCCTTGTGTCTGGATTTTGAAAGGAAAACCTAGAGCATAAAATGGCCTTGTTCTAGTCATGCAGTGGATTGAAACCAGCATAAGTTGATAGCAAACAGCTTTTCTCAAAATGTAAGTTCAGTTTTCTTTCCCATGGATTTTTATGTTGCCTTTTGCTGCAAGCTGGTAAAGCTATTTAAAAAGACAGAACAAAGGTCAAATTCAGAAATCTCCCTTAAATACTAATGCATTGTCAAATTATTATTTTTTTCACAAGCTGTACTTTCTCCCTGACATCCAAACAGCAAGGAAAGAAAATTTATTTTGTAAAAAAAACGTGTTTAGAGAGCCTTGTTTAGAGCATGGAGCAAAAGAGAGGACACCCAAAGCAGGAGCCTGCACCCTGGAGGGTCAGAGCAGCTATTTTCTGTTCCAGGACAGCTCAGCATCACACTGTTCCAGTTCCTCCTGTTTATGGAGTCAATGGCAAGTCATAGAAAATACGCATTTTTCACCTATGTATGAGAATAAAGCAACATTAATTTGATCACCATTTTATTTATATGCAGCTTCAAGGCTGCAACCCATCTGAAAGCTTTTGAAAATTCAGCTATTTTTATGATAGAGCTGGGGTTGCAATGAATTTCCTAGGGCTAACAAGTCATCATATATCAGCAAGCCATGGTAGCTGAGCATGTGCTCTTTGTTACTGGAACTTAACTGATGTCTGTGTCCTCAGATGCCTAAAAATAAGTGTTAGTGTTGTATGTCTTCCTATCTTACAAAATAAATTGTTGTGGGAAAGTAAACCACTTCAGATTCGTCTGAATGAGAAAGGACATCTCCAATGTGGAAGGTTGCTCCAGTCTTTTGCAAACAGTGAAGAGTTAATGTGGTCAATGCGGATTAAGTGGGATTCATCCTAGACTAATCAAACACCTGCAAAAGGCAGAGCATCCCATCCAAGTCTGCAGTGGCAATTTTGATGATGATCATTGATGGTCATGAAAGCTAATATTCCTTGCACTTATCTGGGCACCTACCTCTGGGGATCCTCAGAACTTGGACAAGATTTCTTCACTTTCGTGAAGTGAAGTCTGCTGGTGTTCCTCCAAGACAAAATCTAAATTAAGCCTAGATGTTTGTTTTGGTTTGAACATATTATCCATAAAAGCATGGATTTCACCAATTTTCTACTGTTGTTATACATAAATTGTTCAGGTCTTGTCTGCACTGAATGTGGGTTATTTTTTTTACTCATAGTAACGTGTGTTTATGTTTTCAAGTAAAATCTCTTGCTGCTTGTGACTGGAGACTCCCCAGGGAAGCAAAGCTGATAAGAGCTCTTACCTTAAGATATAAAGAAATAAAGAAAGTAAGCTTTTCACACATTGTTTAAAAAAAAACAACAAGCAAGCAAATAAAAAAAAACCTGTGAAGAGGAAGTGAAATTCTAACTTTACTTTGAAAGACAAAGATCATGAATTTACTAATGAAAATACAAAGATCACATTCAGGCATTGTGCTATAAATGCTAGGAGGGCACAAGACATCCTACAATGAGAGAGAAAATAGTTACAGTACTAAGCAGAGCATTTCTTTAATATGGCATATTAAAGGAACAATTTTAGCTTCGCTACAAGTCACAAATTTAGAAGTATATATATCTCTTCAGCCACATATTTCCAACTCCCTTCCTGCTGGACCAACCTATCCCTTCTTCCCATTTTCTGATACAGCACTGTCCAGACTTTTCCTTTTCACTTGCTCTGGCAGCTGCAGTCCAGCCCTTGTCTCGGCACGGAGCACACAGTGATTACATATGTCTATTGCAAATGATCATCTTCCCCTCTGCCTCCCAGCTACAAATTCCCATCACAGTATACCCCACTTTAAATCTCTTCTTTATTGAGTTTCATCAGCATAAGGCCATTGTTAATACATCTGTTTGAAATAAAAAATAATTTCCCTGTGTCTGCCACCTCCTCTCCACTACAGAGTCTCACCCGATCCCAGGTTCCAGTCGTGATTAACTGGCACACATGTGGTTCAAATAAAAGCTATCTTCTCTTTACATACACACCCTCCCTCTCCCAGCTGTAGACTTCCCTACTGCATTATCCTCATTTGTAGCTCTTCTGCCTTGTTTTCAGCTATGCTCTCTCATGGGTGTCTTCCCTGTTCTTAATATTTGCTTATGGATGTGTTTAGAATCTTTTTTTTTTTTTTTCCCCAAAGAAAAAGCTCTAAAAAAAGAGAAAAAAAGAAAAAAGAAAACAACCATAATCTTCATTTCAGGGAACCTAAAGTCTGCAGAGCTGCAGAAATGGAGAAATTTGCTACCTGCTCCAAAGGGGGCACAGCAGGCTTGGGAACTGCACCTGGGACCAGGTGTTCAACTGGTGTAAGCTGGAGCCAAAAATCAATATCTTTGGGCTAATGGGCTAACACCAAAACCAACACCCTTGGCTTAAGGCAACTGCCGCGGCCAGGAGCAGTGAAGCCAGACGCAATCCAGATGATTGGTAGATCAGCTTCAGCTTTATTCAGAAAGCTCTCCAACCAGAAAGCAGTACAATCCAGTCAGAAGGAAGCCCCGTTTGAATCAAAGTCACAGGTCCTCATTCGCTAAGCACTACATTTCGGATAGGGAGAGGGAAATTGTCCACGAGCTTTTCACGCACTTTCCACTCGCCTAAAGTTTCCCCATCATTGGCTACAACCCTTGTCTCATTTGCTGCTTCCTACACCCAGTTTCACTTTCACTATACTTACTTCCACTCATTTGCATCTGTGCTCTCCCAGCAACCCCTCTTAAAGGGCCTGCTCTCAACAGGCAACTGCCAGACAGTGGTCCCTGCAGCACATGGGAAGGACAGTGAGAGAAAGTCATCTCCTGCCCTTGGCCTCTTAGTGATGTGGTGTTTGGCCTGTGACTTTAGAGACAGTTTAGGGAGACCTACTGGCTAAAATCAGATAGACTGGTGTTGGCACAGCACTAAGGAAGGAAGGACAAATGCCTACGTCCTCATCCTGAACATGTGTAATGAAGGGTCAGAGGCTGAGTGGGACCTCTTTTAGATGGCCTGGAAAGGAGAGCAGAGATCAGTTGTTGCACCTCTTTATCACAACCACAAAATATCTCTTGGCCCAGGCTCTTGAATATCTCATTCCTGTTTTTTCAAAGCAAGACTGTGAATTTGAATAGCTGAAGACATCCTTTCAGCTGTGCCTCTTATTCAATGGCCAGAGACAGTCTCAAACTCGTGGAAGCTTAGGGCATGGGCCCATTCTTCCTCCCATCTGCAGAGCAGATGGTTTGTGCATGTCCCTAGGTTAACGCAGTGGGGCTCTGGATAATTACCCTGGCTGCTCGTGCCTGTTACGGTAATTATTCACACCCAAATTATGTTTCAGTCTATGCTGCAAAAGCTCTTAACGCTGCACTACTTTCCCTTCTTTTGGCTCTGCTGCTATTACCATAATGAGAACATGACGGTGCAGACAGTCCTTACACTTCCCTGTGTTTATACTGTATCCCGTAGCTGGTACTGCCAACCCCAGCTACTTAAAAATTATGAGTTTTTCTACAAAGCATTACCAAGACAAAAGAATTAATTAGCAAGCAGTTGTGCTTGTTTGTCTGGCTTCTTGTTTCTTGGGTCAAGATCTTCAGCTTTCCTCTGTGACTGTGGTGTCTAGAAATGTAAATATTTTTTTATTCCTTTTGTAAATGAAAGCTAGAATTCCAACTTAGTTTCTTGTTTTGGGAAGGAGATGCTTTAGGAAGGCATCAAGCCCATCGTCATGGGTCTCACTAAATACTTAGAACAGTTGGGAACATGTTACAAGACTTAACTGGTTGTTTACAAAGGAAAAATTCTCTATATATGCCAGATAACATTCCATCCAGGTAAAAGAGGTAAAAGTTGTTGATCATTTGTGTCACTTGCTAATTGTCACTTCCTAAATGTGGCTGGTGCAAAAACAGTGAAGAAAATCATTCAGACCTTGGTGGTGGTGTTTTATAAAACGATACTTTGAATAAAAATGTCTACAGTATTGACAAGTGTTTTATGTCTTAAATAATTTCTCTATTGTGAAATAAATGTATTTAATTTTAAAATTATTTCCCACAATGACAGACAAAGGTCTACAGAGGGGACAGTTTCCATAAAGTAGATAGACAGGAAGCACAGTAACAGAAAAAGCTCTTTCTGATACAAATGTATATGGGCTTCTTGAATTTGCTTTTATTCCATTTATGAACTTTGTGATTCACAGACTATCAAGAATTAAAACATTTAAATATTAAAGAGCTGAATTTAGAGAGAAGTTGTAGGACTTCACAAAAAATGGAGCAAAGAATGAATGGAAAAATGGAGCAATGAATTTACAACAGACAATGGACTCCTAGATAACTGATGATTTTCCAGGTGTCAGCCATGATGGACAGTTCAATCTTAGGTGTAAACTAATAACAAGGGCTAAGTTAATACTGTCTTTTCCCTTTCTTACTGTAAAGTAGGGGGAAATGTAATTTTCCTTTTCTGACTTGTTTCCTGTAGATTCTTGAAGTTCTTTGCATGCATGTGGTGCATGGATCTTGCTCTGATGTACAATTTTCTTACACAACTTTGAAAGGCATTCAGCACCAGTGATATCTCTTGACTCACTGTCCATCCATCCTTCTGGGGGCAGAGATGTAGGCAGGATGCTCCACAACGGCAGCACAGGACCCTGCCTTGGCCCTGAAAAGTTAGGGATAGCACCAATGTAACCACATAAGCTTGCTGAACTGAACTGCGGCTTTAGAGGGGAATATGATTGGAAATACAATCAATGCACATGTTCCTCTGCAAGGGCATGTGTGCGCACTTCCTCAGCTCTGCTTCTGAAACCAGCACCCATGACTGAGCTCCTCAGAACTCTCTTTACAACACTATAGAAAAGAAAATTGTGGGTTTGGTTCATCTGTTGTTCAAAGAATTGTTAACTGAGTTGCAGCTGCAAGGCCAAATACTTTTCTGACTTGTACCTCTGCAAGTGCAGAAGGCTTCTTGGGATCTGATCAAAAAGGCAGGAAAGCAAAGAAAGACTTGCAGAAGGTAGAATTTGCCTCCAACCATCTTTTATTTTTTACTGCTGGAAATGACACATCAGCAGGAACCAAAAATATCATGAGCATACAGCCTGACTTTCAAACCCCAGGAGAATTTGCAGGCCTGGCGGTAGAAGTGCTTTATCTCAAATCACTGCTCATAATAGTCCTTGGTTGGTTCTGCAGTAGGATTGTGAAAAGTAAATATATGCACACACGCACATGTGTGCACCATGTAGGATGTGCACTACAGGCTTTGTATAACCAGCAAACATTTGGCAGCTATCAACCATTAACAGCTTCCTCTTCACAAGCCAATGACGGCCTTGTCTTTTGTAATCCAACTATGGTTGTAATATGTAATAGAGAGCTATGCCTTTAAACTCAAAGGCATGAATATTTTCATATTGAGCTCTGCATTTGATTCCTCTCCAGTCAGTCCACAGACATGCAGCTGGTTTCATAGCTGGATTCTTTGCTGTGCAGTGAAGTGGAAATCTTTTTCAGAATTTTTCTCACAGTTGAGCTATTCATGTGTGTCCTTCAAAATGTGTGCTCTGTCTGGATCTGCTGATAGCTTAATGAGGGTTGAAGTGCTGCTGAAGCCTTTCTGCAACTGGAATTCATCTACCAATCTTTCTATTTTCTTTGAATCAATACTGTTCTGCCAATTTTTCTGGATATTGACCAGTGATTCAAAAATTAGCCGTGGGGACAGACACATGCACAAAGTGTGATCATGAAAGTCTTGGTCCTTTGGGAGGCTGGAATAAAATGATATGACAACTCAGTATGCTACATGCACATCCTTCTTCATATATGGAAGCAGCTGGGTAGCTGTTAACAACAAAATCATGGGAATGGAACATTTTATGCAACTTAGTGTGGCATTCCCCATACTGACAAATATTTTTGCTACTTGTCTGTGCAATAGATTCACTTTATCAATTTCAAGTCTGTGGTCAAAAGCTAGGCAATTCTCGTGCATACGCATTAAAAGATGTCTTTGGGCCATTGCATGCCCAGAAGATTTAATGAGTCTCAGAAATCACTTCACCTTTCTCAATCTGTTTAAAAGTTAGACTTCTAATCCAAGCTAATCATCAAGGTTTACTCTATAGTAGGTAAACAAATACTTCCAGGAGTGTCACTCCTCCTAAGTGAAACAAGCAGTGCGATGAGCACACAGTGATATAATTTCGGACAGGTCAGTCCCATTTCTGTCTCTCTACTGGCTGAAAATTAAACCTATATAGGTAGAATTAGTTGAGATTAAATCTGGACCTTGTTGGTTTCACTGGGAATTGCTCACAACCTCTAGGGGCAAAGATCTGTCCCAGGTCCGTGATGAGACTGAGAGAAAGAGCCCACAATGTTTAACTGGTTGGTGTTTGCAAGATCCAGATATGTAACTGCTAGAGGTTATGATATGACCATAGTAAATTCCACTCTATTAGTGAGACAAATGGGCTATTAAAATAGAGAGAAACCAAATACTCTTTTCTTGTGATCTAGCCATTTGTCTTCCCATCAGAAAACTAGTGGATTCACGGTGTTGCTTCATTGCAATTGCAGAGACTTGTTTTGGTCTTCACTGCTGCTCTCCAACTCATTAGCAGAGGTGGGCCAAAAGCATCATCTTAACAGCAGGAATTAGTGTGTCAAAACTGATCTTGCCTTATTTCTTGCTATGTTAGTATGCACTGATGAGTGACAAACTGCATAGAAAATATGGTCTCAATGTTCTATGAAAAGAATTGCTGAAATATTTGACAAGCTTCAGTCAAACCAAGCTGTTTTCTTCAATTTGAAGCCAACTTTCCTAGCAATCTTTCAACACTCTGTGGTATTTTATGTAGGATTCTTCAGTGTAAGAAAGTGTAAAGTTCAGTGTTAAGCTGTACCAGTCCTCACTGCTATGTTGCTGTAACAACATGCAATGTTGAAGTTCTCAGCTTTTCAGTCATTCATCAGTGGAGTGTAGATATAGATATGCCAGATATAAGACAGTGCTAGCGTAATGAACTTTGGATATATTTATCACGCACCTTTTACTGCTTCACCTGTGCTCCAGTGGTTAATTTTTTTCCAAATACTTTCAAACTACAGTAATGGTTTAGATTTTATTCTCATTTTTCTGAACAGCCAGCTTGTGCCTTGAAATACTGTGATAAATCTCCAAACGCTCCTAAGAGCACAAATGAAAGGTCACAGCTCCAGTGAGCAGGATGAACTATTGTTGAAAAAGATTTATCAAAACTAGGATCGTGTCTCTCTCCCACCTTTTACTGCAAAATTTGCAGAATTCCAGGACCTCAGCCTGCTTGCCCTGCAGGCAGTCCCCAAATCCTCTGTATCACACACACTTCCTCATTTCCCCTCTCTTCACATTTCTATCCTCTTTTGTCCTATGTGATACCCCAGCAGCCCCTTCCCACCCCAGTCCTGGAGATCTCCCGGTGCCATGTGCCTACCTTTTCTGAAGATAGTCATCCTTTTTCAGAGGACACAATTCATGTTTTATGTGGAACAGCTGTTCCTAGAGAATAAACCCACTGTCTAGCTCCAACTCTTCTCCTTATGGAAAGCACACAGATTTAAAAATTGACTCTAAGGGAAACAGGGTTACAACAATAGTTTGTAACTCCACAAATAATGCAGGACTAGACAAATGAGAGCCTGGGCTTTCTGACACATCACTCCTCTGGGCCTCAGAAGACCTCTCAGGATAGAAGCTAAAAGAGCTACTATCAGAAAAATGTGTCTCATAAGGGAAAATGAACCCCTATCACTGCCCACCTCTAAAATTATAATTGTCTCTCACACAAAAATTTGTGCTGTGATGTTGCTATCAATTCTCCAGTTCTCCTAAATGAGGCGAAAAGAATTACCAGCACAGCTGTAGAAATCTAAGATTTCTGAAACTGCTTTTTAGTATAGCTTGGGCTTCCAAAACACACCCATGCTGTGTTTTATTAGCTTGGATTCAGAAATAGCAAACTCTTCATCACCATTCATGAGTCTCACTGGTAATTCTTAAATTATTTTGATCTCTGATGAAAATACTACACTAGACTTGAGGAAGCCCTAATGCTTCCAAATCTTCACAAAACCTGACTGCATCACTCTGCTGTCAGAAATTAGTCTGCTGCTACTAGACAATCCAAAGATCTTACAGAATATGACCATCTATTAATTCAGTGGTGTACCCAAACTCCAAGTCTAAGACCTGGTGTTCAGTCCTGAGGTCTCAAATGGAAACATATTTTTCTGAGATGCAAAATGACATGCATTAGCTGCCATGGAAACTCTTAAATAGAACCATTATAATCAAGACTGCAGAAGGGCTTGCAGTTTGACAATCAGTAACATGGAAGGTGAAATGGACTGGTAAGAAACATAGCACAGTCCTAAAATGTTTTTTATTATAGTCATGTCCAAAGCTAAGAATAAAAGCCAAAAGCAAGTCCTCAACTTCTAGCTTGTTACTACTTTAGGCACCTCTGAACATGCGCTAATTGCTCTCATACTAGTTCTGCAGCTAAAGTATGAATTTTGTAGTCCTTGCTCAGGAATAACAGCCATTAAGTGCATATGGGCCCAATAGTCTTCCAAAACACATTTTAAAATGATGAAGAATAGACCCTTGCAGAGCAGTTATTTCTGTCTGTGGGCTACCTTGGAAATAGAAGGTGTTTTTCTTTATATGAAGCTATGATTAATGTAAAACTGAGGAATTGACTAATGTAAAAACAGGATGCAAAGCCTATTAAAAGTGGAGGTTGTAGAAAGCAGAAAGCAGTCATGTGCTGCTGTGGGGAAGAGGAACAAACCATTATATTCTAAGGACACAAAAATCACCCATTCATATCTACCTGCTACAGCAGGGGGCCTTTTGCTCCAGTGGAGGCTAGAAATAACAGCATTCAAAGCACTGAAGTGCCAGCAGGAACCCTTACAGAACTCTGTGAAATTCTGTCTCAGACAAGGAGGAACCATTCGTGTGTTTAATATATCCATGAGGTGATGATACTGATGGCTGCATTGAGAGCAGAAATAGAACACTTTCTAAACACAAATATTTTAGTTTATATTTTTTACTGAGGTATCTTTGAGCAAGTTAGCACGTGTTTGGGCCAAAAGTGAGAAGGTTGCCTTTTTCTCTGCTTCTTCCTTTTGGAGTATAGAGCTGCAGTGGTTAGCCTGAAGCTACTTGAAAGGGCTATATCCTTGGTAAGAGACAGCTGTAAGTCAAGATGCTCATTAGTTAAGTCTCATATTGAAATTGGCTCAGGGGTAAATAGGAGCCTAGATCAGAAATAATACTATTTGTGGGCAGATTATTCTTTATCTACTGTGTTTTTCAATGGGGAGTGAATGCTCTGGCTTCACAGAGGAAGATGAGAGGCAGAGACACTGCGTGGGCTGCAGGTTGTGCCCCTACTGCAAATGCATGTGGGTGCCATGAAGACTCTGAGCAGAATAACTAAGCCTGGAGCATCAGCTGGGCACTGACAGGCTGTACCTTGCACACACAGAAGGTGGTGACAAACGCCAGAACATTTTTTCCCTCTTCAGAGACAGAAGGTATTTTTAGGGTTGTGTGAGGGAGGTAGCTGACTGTGCCAGCACCACACACTTGTTGTACCTGCATAGCTGGGAGGATGGTGAGCAGCAGCATGGGTGTTTGCAAAGGGATTGCTTGTGAGGCCAAAAACACTTCATTAGCTTTTCCAGCTCTGTCTCATCTAATGAAACTGCACTCAGATGCCACTCATCCTTTTAGGACCTTGTTCCGCAAGGCACAGAACACCCTTCATGCCAGCCGTCATCCTTGAAGACACGACTTGGAAAGGTACTAGTGTCCAAATGAGAAAATGTAGACAGAGTATGAGATCAATGTGCTATGGCTAAGCTGCTCATTGACTTATCATAGAATCATTCATGTTGGAAGAGACCCTTGGGATCATCAAGTCCAACCATCAGCCCTACTCTACAAAGTTCTCTCCTACACCATATCCCTCAATACCCCATCTAATCCATCTGACCTTGCTGTGCCTTCATTTCTCCTGCTTTGCCCAGGGGATGAAGACTGTTCCTTGTTATGTCTCTGTATGGTATGATCCTTGGTTACAGGAAAGAATATTAATTGAAAAGGATTAATGCTGTAAATTGGGGTGAAAAATTCTAGAGATGCTAGAAATAATGTGCAAGGCAGCATCTAGACAGCCTGGTGTATATACTCATCTTAAGCTTATCTGGACATATAACTACAAAAAATACCACAATATTTCACAGATAGAAAGCATATAGGCTCAAGAAAAAAAGAACCCAACTGCCCCCCCAACCAAACCCCCTAAAAAATCAACAATATTAAAGAAAAATAGAATACTTCAGTGTCTTCAGCGGCTTTGCGTCATGGAAAAGTACAGATGTTTACTGAACTGGTTGATAAACAGAAAATTTATGTAGCTGGAGTGGGGACTGAGAGATGGAACTAGTTCCTCCTCACCTTGGTTTATCTCCTCGGCCCCAGAAGACTCTTTTTTGATGTATTTTGTCATACATTATTTTATCCGATAAATCAATGGGGGATGAGACAGACATGTGAACATCGGAATCTGTTCATTTAATCTTCCCCTGGATGCAGTCCCAGGTTGTGAACCAAATGGGATACATACAAGCAATATGAAAGCTGCTGAGTGTATCTGTTCAAAAATTAAGTCTTTGTCTGTGGGTTGCTAATGTAAACAGAGTAGTCTCAAGGAGAAAGAAATAATCGCCACTCGCAAAGAGTTCAGAGAAGGTCTGCTATGTACAATCCCCCCCAAGATTAATTGTGTTGGAGGAGCTGGTGTCTGTCTACTGAGCTCTGAGAGTAACTGAGCAGCCTTGTTTGGCCACATATTTACTTTTATTTGTAAGTAGCTAGATCTTTTTGTTTGATTCATGGTTGTAATTCTGTCAAGTTAAAAAGCAAAGAAGTAAAGATATTTTTAGGTTGTGGGATATTTTTTTCCTGAGTATGAAGTGACTTTCACTAATTGATCTTTTTTATGCATTTTAAATTCAGCTGTGAGCCCGTTTGGTTAAGTTGTCTCTACCAAATGCATGTGCCCAGGAGAATGGTGGCATAAACCAGAGGTGCTACAAGGTCTGAAGGGCATCAGGAAGAGCACAAAGTGTAATGAAGATGCCAGATATTATCAAACAGTACTGGAAGTGCTATTTTCTGCTGCACAGAGACAGGGTAGACAAACTTGATGCAAACTTATCTACACTGTCTTCTGTGCATGCATATTACTCACTTACATACAATATATCATCCAGAAATGCATCTAGTGTTTTTCACGAGAGGCCACATCTACATTAGCAGGCAGTACCCATCAAAAAAATGGATCTGTACAGTGAAGCAGTCGGTCCTGCAGACCTGATCTCCGCCTGTACACCTTTCAGGAGGTTTCCTTGGGACTGGTTCTGGACTGAACGCCTATTTGCAGATGTGATGCATGACACACACACTTCCAGTCCAGTATCACGCAAAAGAAGAAAGTTTGTGCACTGAGAGACTGCTCAACGATGTGAAACACAGTACAGTAAATGGGAACAACTTGCTTCAAAAGCGCACTTCTTATCTAAAATAAAACAACAATGTAGATAACTGTAAAATTGATTGGTTCATTCCTAAAGTCACTTTGGGACACACATCAGCCTTACAACACAGATGAGTGGGGGATCACAGAGTGAACTGGAAAGCTACAGTTTCTGGATGGTGGCCCTGGAAGTGGAGTAAAACATAAATTTTGTACTTGAAATATGAGGAAGTAATTGTAATTTTAATTTGCAGCACATGGATGGTTAAGCCTAGAAATAATAGAAGATGATCCATGTGTTGACCTCAAGACGTCCAAGAAGACCAAGTACAAGGTCCTGCACTGAATATCAGTGCAGACTGGATGATGAACTGACTGAGGGCAGCCCTTTGGAGAAGGATTTGGGGATACTGGTGGATGAAAAATTGGGTATGAGCCAGAAATGTGCACTTACAGCCTAGAAAGCCAACTGTATGCTGGGGTACATCAAAAGAAGCATGGCCAGCAGATCAAGGGAAGTGATTCTGCCCCTCTATGCTCTGGTGAGACCTCATATGGAGTACTGAGTCCCATTCTGGAGCCCTCAGCACAGGAATGACATGGCCTGTTGGAGCAAGTCCAGAGGAGGACTACAAAGATGATCAGTGATGAAACAACTCTTCTATGAAAGCAGACTGAAAGAGTTGTTGTCGTTTAGCCTGGAGAAGAGAAGGTTCTGGGGAGACTTTGCTGCAAGCTTTCAATATATAAAGGGATTTTATAAGAAAGACAGAGAGATACTTTTTACCAGGGGCTGTAGTGATAGGACAAGGGGTAACAGATTTAAAGTGAAATAGGGTAGGATTAGATTGGACATAAGGAAGACCTTTTTTTCACTCTGAGGGTGGTGAGACACTGGAACAGGTTGCCCAGAGAGGTTGTGGGTGTCTCATCATTGGAAGTGCTTAAGGTCAGGTGGGACAAGGCTTTGAGCAACGCGATCTAGTGCAAGACATCCCTGCCCATGGCAGAGGAATTGGACTATGTGATCTTTGAAGATCCCTTCCAACCCAAACCAGTCTATGGTTCTGTGTCTCCTTTTATCAGGAAAAGCTTGACAATGATCCAGTAAGTAGAGTATTTAATTAACTTGAAGCATATAAATGGTGCAGCGACCAGTGAAGCCATCCACATGTTTTCATCTACAAGGTAAGGCCCATGGCCTTAGCAGTACTCCTTCTCTTTGTAACTAATTCGGGAAATCCAACATCAACTAATACATGTTGTGTTCTTCTGCTTTCTGCAGCTGATATATACCTTAAATACTTTGACTGGCAGCTACGAGAGAGCTTTGGTGTCACGTACACAGTTAGCTTGAGTTTTTTGAGAATGTCACCATTATTTTTGCTAAAATATTTATGTATTATTCTTTATCTGCACACTTTTCTATCTCAAAAAAGAAATTGGAGAAACTGACAGATCTGAAGTTTTGTTACTCTTTTTGTACAGTGAATCCATTCAAGTGATATGTAAAGGTTACTTTTCAAGATGAATTTGGCTGTTTCAGGCACTTGTGTTCTCTTCTACACATCTCCATGAGTCTGTCAGTTGCCAGATCCTGGAGAAAAATCTCCCCTGGAGAACACAGACCACTGTCCTCTTGGGTGAGGGTGTGCCAGCTACTGTCCAGATCATGAACAGTGGACTATATTTCTTTTTAAGAATAACCTTAATTTGTTTATAAAAGAGACTGTTTAGCATGGCTTCTTGTGATAGCAGGAGATTGATGTGACCCTTAGGGTGACCTTAATGCCTGTGTTCTTGTATACAGATATATCTTACAATCCTGGTTGTACTAGAGCAGTCATCGCAAAAAAAGCCCGTGTTGCTTAGGAGCTATTTGTGTCTTTTGGATACTATGGCTGCTATTTTAAAACAATACAGGGATATCCTAATTTCAGTTAATATCTGTGTTATTAGATTCTGTGCAAATGCAGAGCTGTAAACTGTCATTTATCCTTGTAGTCCAGCAGTTTTATCCATTGGTTTTATTTCTCTATGCATGCCTTCCTTTCATACAACTTCATATGGGCTCAAGTTTTCTATTGGAAATTTTCACTTTGGTTTGTGTTCTCAGTGCCAGTGTGCTATACAAAAAAGTCTCCCCCAAAAAACTCCATCTCTAAAGATAGCCAGTTTGTAATCTGTTTCAGAAATAATTTCTGCTGTTTTCCTGATTCAATTAAGAAGAATTCTCAGATATTGGCAGCAAAGTTAGAGCATTTAAATACATATTTAAGCTCTGAGAATAAATTATCTGTATGTCATTCAAATTTCCCACTAAAATCAGTAGAGTTATGATGATTAGACTACTTGTGTTAATAACCTCATACTTCTAATCTTTAATTTAGGAGTTTGACTATGAAGGTCAGCTTTATGTGTTATTTCAAGTCTACTTGACATTGGGGTCTCTAATATGATGATCAGCATTCAAGGAAGAAAGAGTTTTAGGACTCTAAGAACTTCAGAGGTGATTAAACACATCGTCCTATTTGTATGACCGACCCCGGTCAAAGTTTACACAAAACTTTGAGGACATACACATGAGCACCTTGGGTTCAATCATGACTTCTTCCACTTAAGAAAGAACTTGAGCTCTGTTCTATCTTTCCTTCAACTTTCTCTGCCACGCAGACCACGTCCTGATAGCCCAGAACTCTCCTAAACCCTTTGCTTTAGTCTCATTAAATTAACATTTCAGGAAGGGATGGATGGAAAGAGGGGAATAACTGATGTGATCAGCTCTCCATGGAAATCATGACTATTTCCACTGAATCAAGTCCTTCAAACTTCTTCCAAATTATTCCATGCATTAGTGACTACATCATCCCTAACAGGATCCCTAGCAGGTTCAACTTATTGTGCTTCATGACAGAATAGGTAAGTGTGAACACTGAGCTTTTGGAGTAACATTTGTTAACTCTACTGATAAATTCCAGAAGTTTAGGTCTTCAGTTTCAAAAACATGGCTCTGAACTTGCAGGAATGACCACAAGGTTAAAGAAACAAGAGCTTTACAGAAGTTCCTATATATTTTCAGTACCCAAGGAGAAAACAACCCCACATGGAATACCAGTATAGTGAATTTACTGCAATTTCACTCTAATTTCCTTACCGGCTGTGTACTTTTATAACATCTTCGGGATTTTTCAAGAAACATCTTGCTTTTTAATAAGTCATTTGCAAAGAAAAACAGTAAGACAGTTTTTCCATCTCTCCTCTTTTCTACTATTGTGTTAAAGTTTGAGGAATAAGCAAAAAGAATAAAAATATGGTATAAAGTTATTAATCTGTCTACTGCACGTTGCCAGCAAATGGGGAGTGTCATAATTTTTTCTAATTTGGTCACCAGCACTTTCTTTTTGCAGAAAGCAGAACCGGAAAGGAAATCCCTCTGAACCCTGTCAACCTCCCAGGGCTCCTCCAGACTCTGTAGGAGGATCTGAAGGGCTCTGCTGCTCTTCTGCCAAGCTGCCGAAGTGCAGAGGTCGCTTTATTCCCCCTTGGGACTCATCTGTTTCCATCACATATACAGACGAGGCAGAAGAGTCTTTCAGCTTCAGACAAGTGGAGGGAGGCCTGTGGAAAAGAAACATTAAAAAAGAAAAAAAAGTAGCCTAAGGCCCTCTTCAGAAATGGGTGCACAGTCCAGAGGCACACGGACAGGCAGTCTGTGTTATCAAAGTGCATCCAGTTGCACAGCTGGTGGTGTGTTTATATGGGCCACGATGCTGGGTGTGCTGTCTGTGCACCACGCTTCTATAAATGGCTTCTTTGTTTTCCTCCCTTTTTGCATCTTTCATTGAGGAAACTCCATGCAATTCACTGACTTTTAAATACTCCTGGCAGCCCGTTCCTGCAGTGCCAGAGGCTGTGATTGCCTGCAGTGTCTAAACAGGAGTAGGTTTAGCCCCAGGTTTAACTGTGCAGACAGTTTTGCATGGATCAGAAATGCCTTGGCTAGATATTGTTATCTAAATGGGGATGTTACTGCAGTTACTTAGAAAGATATTTCCTGACTGACAAAGTGGCAGAAAATGCTGAGGTTCTTCTCCCTTCTCCTGAATACATGACCCAAAAGACATTCTGGGCTACTTTAGTGTGTTCGAATATATCTATCATTTTTTTTCCCAATAAAAGATTTACACAGTAGGCATGACGATTTTTTTAATTGCTTTTCATTTTTATCATTCTGCAGAAAGCATAGAGAGATTCCTACATGAAGCCTAACTTACAGGACCATCTTCAAAATCTAAGTTCAGGTTTTGTCTGAAATTGTGTAACTGCTTTTTCCATCATCTCTCTTCAAGCTCTGGAGTTAGAGTTGATATTTTGTGAAACTTAAGTCTCCTCTTATCCTTGACTGGAAGACATAAACGTAAGTCCTTAATATCCTCACCAGGGAGGACTATTTTCACAGAAGGACACACAAGAGAAGTTAATGAGCTTGATGCAAGCTGCCAGCATGGGTATCAGGTAGGTCTGCAGAAGCAAAAAGGTGGACTTAGTTTGTGGCTTAAACACATCCCCACTGTGTGGCCTCCAGGATGTTTACATTCATATATATATGGCCATATAAATCACAGAGCTTTGAATGCCATGTGGCATTGTTCTCAATCCTTGGAAGAGGACACTGGATCAACTAATAAAATGTATTTTTAGTTTCAATAAACTTTATTCCTTTATTTATCATGTCGTGCAGCAAAATTTCTTGCTTTTTGAAGGAAAAAACACTGATTTCATCAAAAGAAAGTCAAAGGCTTTTCATGTCGCTTGCTTCTGTTCTTATTGTTTAAATACAGACAAAATACATGGCTTCTTGCAATTCTAAGTTGTGCAAGACTTCTGGCTAATAAAAGGCTATGGATTTGTTTGCAACTGTCAAAAATACCCCTATCAGTTCCCTACTTGGAAAATAGGAAGGAAAATATCGTGTTCTTCTTTTTGGTAAGCCACATCCCTTTGCTAAAAAAACTGCTGACAAGATGTTTGTTGGAGATGCATCTGAAATTAGAGGACAACAGTCTTGAGGAGTACTTTTATGTTTGTAATAGAAGGTCTCTTCTAAAACCAAAAAATTACTTAAACATGCTCCAAACCTAGAAGAATATTCTCTATTCATCCCAAACAATAGATCAGTTACAATTTCTGCTTTTATAATTTTTTCCTGTTAATACATAGTTTACTTCTTCTGATCAATTTAATTTATATAACGTTCATAAATTAGATATTATAAGTTATGAACTACAAAGATGCCCATATTAACCTTGAAGAAGCCAGCTGGGAGCCCAGAAAGAGACTAGCTCTGACAGCACCAAGCTCATTGCAGGTTGAATTAGTTTCCCAAGAAACAAAACAAATTACTCAACAAGATGAGATACGTAGTGTAACACTTCTGGTACCCAAACTATTAAAAGCAAGCAAAGGCAAGTCTATATTGCTGCCAGCCACGTGAACATCTGTATCTTTAAGGCAAAAGACAGTTCTGGATGGGGAAAGTTTGCTTTCTTACTCTTTCACTAAATCATCTTTTAATTTTGAGGAAAACTGTGCCTGCATTCTCTTCTATAAAACCATTGAACTCCTTTGCAAAGATCAGCAACACAAGGAGCATTTTTCTTTAGTAGGAACAATTATTACTTGATTACTTTGCTAAAGGTTTTGAAAAGACAGATCTGAGGTACACCTGCAATAGGTCAGCCTCCTTTCCAATGTTCCTCTAACATCTGCCCTAAAAGCATGCATGGGGAGAGTGAGAAGACAGCCTGTTCTGTCATCACATGCCAGGAGATTATTTTCCCTACATAAAGGGGATTTGCAAAGAAGACAGAGCCAGTATCTCTTCACAGGAGCAAGTAAAAGAATGGGAGGCAACAAGCTGCAAGACAGAAATTCAAACTGGGCATAAGGGGAAAATTTTTCACTGTCACCATGATTCAGTGCTGGAGCAGATGCACAGAAAATCCTTGTTTTTCATTTTTCTTGTTCTGCAGAAAGGGTTTGCAATGGTGTTCTGGACATCAGGCCCTGGGCAGTGCAAGAGAGCTTGAGATCAGCTCTGCTCCAGGGAGGGTACTGGACCACATGACCTCCAGAGGTCCCTTCCAACTAAATTTGGCTAAGAATTTATAATATTAAAGCTGCAGGATGAACTGAATCTGTAATTTGAAACTCAGTATGCTAAAAAAGTTCTGAATATTGTAAACACTCTTTTGAGAGGAAGTATTTTCTTTACTTCCCTCACCTCAGTCCTTCTCCTAAATCCCTAGAAGTTTTACTTCTAAGTCTCTGTTACTGTCTATTATCCCTTATGATCCTATAATACAATTTCTGATGGGATATAGACAGTGGGGGAGCAGCTGCCATCCTTTGCTGGCCTTGGCCAACTGCTGCACTTGTGCTCAGACAGGTACAAATTCCCCAGAGTTCATCAAACATCCAGGGCAAAGGCTGATGGCAGAACTAATAGTCAGGCAACAGCTTCTATTACNTGGGGAGCAGAGACGCTCTTCCCGCGGAACCACGGCGGGGCGCGGTTGCGCGGGGAACCGAGGCTCGGCGCTCCCCATGCCCGCCCCCCTCGAAGGGGAGGCATGTGATCGCTTTCTTTTTCTTTCTTAGTTTGTTGGCTTGTGGTTTGTTTTTGTTTTTGTTGATTTTTTTATNAGAAGACAGAGCCAGTATCTCTTCACAGGAGCAAGTAAAAGAATGGGAGGCAACAAGCTGCAAGACAGAAATTCAAACTGGGCATAAGGGGAAAATTTTTCACTGTCACCATGATTCAGTGCTGGAGCAGATGCACAGAAAATCCTTGTTTTTCATTTTTCTTGTTCTGCAGAAAGGGTTTGCAATGGTGTTCTGGACATCAGGCCCTGGGCAGTGCAAGAGAGCTTGAGATCAGCTCTGCTCCAGGGAGGGTACTGGACCACATGACCTCCAGAGGTCCCTTCCAACTAAATTTGGCTAAGAATTTATAATATTAAAGCTGCAGGATGAACTGAATCTGTAATTTGAAACTCAGTATGCTAAAAAAGTTCTGAATATTGTAAACACTCTTTTGAGAGGAAGTATTTTCTTTACTTCCCTCACCTCAGTCCTTCTCCTAAATCCCTAGAAGTTTTACTTCTAAGTCTCTGTTACTGTCTATTATCCCTTATGATCCTATAATACAATTTCTGATGGGATATAGACAGTGGGGGAGCAGCTGCCATCCTTTGCTGGCCTTGGCCAACTGCTGCACTTGTGCTCAGACAGGTACAAATTCCCCAGAGTTCATCAAACATCCAGGGCAAAGGCTGATGGCAGAACTAATAGTCAGGCAACAGCTTCTATTACAATATGACCCACTGAAGTCACCGGGGGTTTTGCTCCACACAGGGGACCTGGAACAGACCCAGCATCACCCTGTAGTGTTTATTTTTGAAAAGCCATCTCTGGGTCACTGGAAGCTGATAGTGTGAGGGAAGAGGCAGGCATTACCCTGAGCCTTTTGTCTTCAGACCTTCCTTTGTTCCAGGAGCTGTTTTCTGAACAGGTATCCACCCTCTTAGAGAGCTTTCCGCCTCTTGCAAGTTTGCCCTTCACGCAGCTTTACCATGAGAAAGCAGCGAGCACTCCCATAAACGCCTCGGTGTAGCTGAAGGGGAGTTTCCCAAAGCATTTGACAGAGCACGGCGGAAACCCTGGCTGTCCGGCAGCGCGCTGAGCGGGTGCCCTCCGCGCCTTTCCTCGGGGCACCTTGGGGCAGTTCAGCGCCCGCTGTTGCGCGAAGCGAAGAGCAAGGCACGACGTGGGATGNTGGTTTGTTTTTGTTTTTGTTGATTTTTTAATTTTGTTTTGCCTTTTTTTTTTTTTTTTAATTGCTATGGAAACAGACCAAAGCAAAGGGTAAATACACAGACAATGGCAAAAGACAATTTTAATTTTCATCCCCACTTAAATGTCACACGTGTTTTTAATGCACCGCCGCTGTAACCAGAGCCTGCATCTGCAGCCTGATGCAGTGAGCTGCTCTCCGAGGCCCGAGGAATACAAGTCCCTCATTATTGACAAGTGGGATCAGAGCACGTAGGTCTGTTCAGACACTGTGATGCATTGTAAGAGGCCTCTCTTTAGGGACAGCCATAAAAGCCTCCATTTTCCCCCCCTGGTAAAAGAGAGCAGCTGTGTTCTTCTAATGTGGACAACGCCGAAGACTGCCTGTCTCTGCCGCACAGAGTCCCTCTGGGTCAGGCCTGAAAAAGCAAACTTCATTTTAGAGTCTGCACAGGACATCCCAGTGCAGGCTTACGCTTTGGTGGGAGCTGCACTGACTCCTGCGCATGTGGCTTGGGAAAACTGGTGGGGAAGGTTTCTGAGGCTGTGTATTACTGACACTCAAGGTGTCTGACAAATATTTTGGCTTTACAGAGTAAGCCTGAGCATTCTGATAAATCAGGGTGTTTCAGCCTATTAATTACATGCTAATGGCTGCTCCCAGTACCTTTGCATTAAATTAAGACCGTAGTCATAACCTGTTAAACTATAGAGAGAGGTCACCTTTCAGTTCCAAGACCCCCTAATTTTGTAGCTGTGGCTCAGCCTAGCTTTCTCTAAGTCAGTGACAAAGTGCTAAATCAGTGATACAGATAAATAGAACCAAATTGGTTATAGATATACGAGCAATATCTCATTAACTGTTGAATGTTACAGATGTGAACGGGGTGCTCTAAACTGTTTACCAGCTGGTTCTTGGAAACAAGACTTCCTGGATGACTTTCCTACTGAGATATGCTGCCCCTCCTTGAAAATCCCTTGGTGGTTCCTGCTTCCCAGCAAGAGCAAACTCCTCATTCACACATAGGATCATTCCTAGAATTGCCACCAGAGTTGCTAAAAGGGCTTTGGTGGGGCGGGTGGAAGATACTGGCTCTCTGTGCAATTTCCCAGCATCAGCCTGCTCATGACACAGGAAGCATCTAGAAATTCGGGGCATAGTCTTGGTGACAGGACAAGTCCCAGGAGCAAGCAAACTGCTCTGCTATATCTGGAGCCAGGGGTGATCTTTCCTCAAAGGAGAGATCGGCTTTGAGTCTGGCTGGGAGTCAGCGTGCTACTGGATTTTTGTTAATTGTATTAATTGCAGCATTCTCCCCCTAGCACTGCTTTACTTGGAAATCTGTGTGTGTATGGTTTTTAAAGCTCACAGACAAAAATCTTGGCATGTGAAGGCTGAATCATGCAGTTGGATTTGGGAAAAGGGAGGAATAGGATAGGAGGGACTGACCAGCTGGGCTCCTTTTGGCGCAGTCAGGAAAGCCAGAGTCGCTTCTGATGCTTTCCAGTATTGCAGAGCAGTGTTTCACAGGCGTTCTTGCAACTTATTAAATATTTCACATGCATCTGAAGTCTGACAAAAGGGAGGAGAAAAAAAAGCCAACAAACCACATGTGGTTGTATATTGAGGAGCATGTGTTGGCACAGTGAGGATCAAAATGATTTTAGCCCTCTTCTTGTCTTTAAGACCTTATCTTTCTGCACTAATTTGCAAGCGTACATTTTAGATACATGGTAAGCAAATTGGGTGCTGTGTGCTAATATCCTTCCTACACTGTATTTATGTGAATGTGAGTGCATATTCTATTACTTATCATAATACATAACAGTTTGGCTAAATGCCTTCTTCATTTATGGCTTGGAAAGCATGTAGTTATTCCCAGATATTCCCAGTTGGAAAAATAATATAGAAAATTATTGCAAAAAGAGTTTCTGGAGTAAAAGACCAAACCAGTTCTCCAGAACTGTGTTGTGAGACAGCATTTTCTCTCTCCCAGACTCACTTATGACATATAAGAAAAAATATCAAAGGATGTTGATGGTTGGACTCAATGATCCCAAGGGTCTCTTCCAACCTAAATGATTCTATGTTTCTATGTTTTGCTATCAAGGGATAGTAACTTCTCTCCAGGACTGTGAGGATTTTAGGAGAACATCCAGGAGCCACATTTGCAATTGATATGAGTAAGAATAGCAGTTTATTTTAATGCCTCAATACAGAAGCAGGAATCTATTTATTGTACTTTTTTTTATGTGTTGGGTTTGTTTTTCCAGAAAATCTTATTGGAGTATTTACTATGAATTAAAAAAAAAAAAAATAAACAAGCATCTAGCATTGCTCTCCTGGTTATATATGAGGTAGAATGCCTGATTAAATACCAGATGAGCCCAGCTGTTTCAAAGCACATTAATCTACTTTTATCAAGAGGCCCACATCTTAACCAAGTGAATAAAGGAGTTGAATTTAGTAGGGACAGACTGATGTTCCCTTAGCCCTCAGGAAATCTCTATCTATTTGTGTATGTACCATGACTGCTGACTCTTAAGATGTTTATTTAGATCTCTCATAGAAAATGCCCCTCTCTCTTTCTCCCTCAAACAGATCTCTGCTTTTAGGTCATAAATATATGCCTGTAGGTTAAAGCCTGTGTTCCTGGGAAGAGACACTGTGTATATACCTCAAAAAGATTTTGGCAAGTAACTGAAGTCTTTCAAAAAAGGAACTGAATTGAGCTAATGTAAACTGAGCTCTCTGGAGGTCAGTAGAAGAACAGGGACCTCCTGCAGCTAAGAATCTGTGCAGTGCTCCCAAGTCCTCTGAAAACTCATTCAGGTGAATGGAAAAAAGTCTTTCCTGAAAGTGCTTTTTGCTGTCCAGCTCCTTACTTTTATCAGGAGCTCTGGCAGCATGGAAACCTCAGACTGATGGAAGCAGAACACACATATCTGAATGGACTTTATCGGACCCCCTATCTCTAAGGGGTCACACCAGCTTCACTTTCTCTGCTTGCCTCTAAGACAGCAGGATCAGATTTGATAAATGAGAAGGAGAAAGGCATACTCTGGTTTGACTTAGTTTATGCTTCTGAGAGACCTTTGACTATCATGGACATATTCACTCTACAGTATTCTTCTTATTCCATTTCAGCATCTTACCCTCTCATTTGCACAGTTGTGCTTGTAGTGCCTATCATTTTTCATTTATTTCCTTTTAAATGCCTTTAATTCTTCTAATTTCTTCTGAAGCAACCACTTGAATAATTACCCAAGAGAGGTGCATAAATTTACAGATTGACCCTAGCTCCACTTCATTCTGTACTTCTAGGTTTTGTTGTTTGTTTTGTTTTTCCACAGAAATGGCAATGTCTGGAATGAATTGCCATGCATTTTCAGCATGGCATAACCTCGTCTGGCTGGGGTTTGCCCTCTGTGTCTTTAGGAATGCAGGGGCTGCAAGGATGCTGTTCCTGCTGGTATGTGCTTTCCCCTTCACTGGGTCTTCCCAAGCAATTAGTTTGTAAACGGCATTTTACTTTTAATTTATTCATCTTGTTTGCATCAACAGATATTTTTGACTCCTCTGCCATGGCAAGTTAAAATGAATGGTTCCTCCAGTAGTCTATCAGTTTGATTCCAAAAGTTTGGCTCTCTCCCTACAAAGTAATTATTTTTGCTGGCATCCAGCTACCTTTGCTAGTTTTCAGATGGACTTGATGTCTCTTTCTCTCAGCATGGGGGCTTTTGAATGCCTGCCATTGCAAGATGTTGTTGTTGTTGTTGCTACTTCTGCCTTTCATCTTGTGCAGCATCTTCACAAACCTCTGAAATCTTGCACTACCAAGAGTCCAGAAATCAGCCCTTTCCTGTTTCCCGCTTTTGCAAATTGTGGCTTCGTAAATGGAAACTTCATGGATTTTTTTTGTCACTTTTGATATTTTCAGGTTTGGACAATAGTATCAAGAACCAAGAAAGTTCTGTAACAAATTAAAGTCAATAACCTCTCAGAATTTGTCACAGATAATGGACGCTTTTGTATTTGTCCCCTTGTTTGCCTGCTCTAAAAGGCTTTAGTCTATGTGTACCTTAACAAAGCATCCCTCTTAAAGGACCAAACTATATGGACTGCCATCAGTTCTTGTTTTCAGTCACTAAAGACCCACTACCATATATATATGTATGCGTAGATGGAATATATACACACAGATAGAAAAGCAAATATTTCACCTCTCTTGCTGCAGCAACCTGTCTTTTCCCATTTAGCGAAGCTCCCCCCATTCAACCTGCAATATTTTTTGACTGCAGAATGGTGAGACACCTCACTCAGGGATATCTGGCAAGGGTTTTTGTGCACAACCAGATTAGCTTCATTCTTCCGCTTGTTGAAATGTTCAGCCTCTCGGTGTTTTGAAGCACCAGCAGGCTCAGCCATGTATGATGACACACAGACTGAATATTAATCAGCATTTCATTCAGTCTGAGGTGATCTACAGCTGCTTTGCCATGGGTGTCTGACACACTATGCCGGAGGCAGTTTGCTTCAGTCCTTTCAAGCCCGTTGATAAAATGACAGCTAGCTCTTAAGAGCTACATCTCCATAAGAAAATACAACAATGGCAGTGAACAGTCCCAGGCACTGGAGCTTGACTGTCTATAACATTAAATTCCACATTTATTTCACTAGGATGGTCACAGTGTCTCTGAATGCCCACCCCTGCTAGTCCTGCCACCCCTGGCTCTAACCTCTGCTCTTCCTCCCTCAGCACCTTCGCCAGAGGTGGCTGCTCTTCATCAGCGCACCAGGCTGTCGGTCCAGCACAGTTCCTGACGTCCTCGCTGCAGCTACCCAGACTTTTGTTAATCAGACAGCTGAAAATTTAACACCCATCCTGCTGAAAGTAGCCTGCTGATTTCAGAGGGAGCAGGATGTTGTCCTAGCTGTTTGATTATTCACTTCATGTAATATTTTTATTTTTTAACAAAGGTGTTTACTTTTCAAATGAAGTTCATTGGTTGAGCCATGGCAACTATACTGCCTGCGTAGCCAGCAAACACTTAATATGTGGGTGGGTGGTTTGGATGGCCTTGAATACATAATTAAATTTGTTTTTCCTTTCAGCTCCCTGTGGTGTGTTATTTTTTTATATTTGAAAGTTATCCCATCTTGAAGACAAATGTTTTTTATTATCAAAAGGACAGCTTAAATGCATTTAGCAAAAGCAAGTCTCAATCTTTTTATGTCTCAATCTTTTTTTTCCAACTAAAGGAACACTCCTTTAGTGCCTATGATCAACTTTCTCTAGCCAAAATGTTTTTCTACACATTTTCCAAAGGTCTAGATGCATTGTATACTTAATGGAATAAGCTCCACATTTCCTAATCCTTAAAATGTTCAGCATTACCACGTATGTTTTATTCTGCATCACCAGCATTGAGGATTTGGAGTGTTTCCCCAGCTGTAGAAAGAACCAGCTCCCAATTCTGGTGCAGGTGAAAGGAAACAGTAAATAAGGGACCATCCTTGGGATAAGCTGAACTTCTGCAGTCCCTGTGGGATACAGCAGTGCCTTTGAGCCATGGCTTGTCAGCACGAACCCTGTGAGTTCTGGCAGTGGAAATCCAGTGGACTGTGTGGGAATTCAAAGTCTGACAGATTGCGTAGATTGCTTAAAAGAGACAGGTGGAAATTCTGCAAGAACAAGTGTGATATGGACACTTTGGCGAGATGATTGAACCTACAAAGGCACAGCTGGAGTAATTGGTAACAAAAGCAGTACAGCCAAGTGAGTTTGGAGATTATAATAGCGCTAAAATTGAATTACTAGAAAATGTCATTTACTAGTGAAACAACACCTTTTCTTGTTCTAATTACTTCTCTCTGTTTGTTATCTAGGTTTCATTAGAATCATAGAATCACAGAATGGTTTGGGTTGGAAAGGATCTTCAAAAATCATCTAGTCCAACACCACTTCCCACTAGCTCAGATTGCTGAAAGTCCTGAACACTGCCCATGATGGGGCACCTGTAAACTTCTCTGGGCATTGTCTCACCAACCTCAGAGGAAAAAAAGTCCTCCTTATGTTCAGTCCTATCCCCTTTCAGTTTAAGACCATTGTCCCTTGTCCTGTCACTACTGGCCTTAGAAAAACATTTTTCTCTGCCTTTCTTAACAGCCCTCTTTACATTTTGAAAAGTCACAAAAAGGTCTCCCCAGAGCCTTCTCTTCTCCAGGCTGAATAACCCCAACTCTCTCAGCCTGTCCTCATAGGAGAGGTGTTCCAGAAGTGTTAGGAGTGTTACAGCAAGGTTTAGATAGCATACCTAAGCTGGTGAAGCTCAAGCCTGGTGCCTGTGTGATAAGGAATATGGAGCACACATATGGAAAGTCTGAAGCACCTAAGTTAGTTTAATAACTAAAAAAAGAAAACTGAGGAGAACATGGCATGCTTCTTACATATTAATGTAAGAGAGGACAGGAATTATTGTTCTCTGAGTTCAGTAGGGGAGAAAATAAGTTTTATATTGGAAGAGAAGAAAACTTTAAATATATAAGGCCTCTGAAACACTGGCTGGCAAGTTATGTGTGAAAACATTTCACTAAATGTTTTCAAGAACAGGCAGATGACCCTCTGCTGAGAAGGGTTTAGTCTGCTTGATCCTGCCTCAGTGCAGGTTATTGGGCTAGATTTTTTAGTGCATGTTTCTTTTTAGCCACACAGTTCTGTAATCTACACACTCCATGGACAATCTGGGAGAAATTAGGGTTGAATCCAAACAATCAGGCTGGGACTGATACTCATGTCTAGATGAAACAACCTAAATATTAAGGCGGAAACTCAACTAAGCAGCTACTATTAAATAAGGACTATAAATAAATTGCCTAGCATTTGAGACAGTCCCATTACTGTGGGAAACCATGAAAGAATAGTTATTTTTAACTCTCCTGTTGGCTTTGTCATGGCAGTTGATCTGGTGATTTATTGAAGTGGGTTTGTAATGATTTCACTAATATACACGACATGATGAAAAATGCCATGCTTAATGAGTTTTTTGTGATTCATAACAGATTGCAGACAGTAAAAGCCTGGTGACATTTTTAAATTCTATGGAACAAGAAAAAATTTAATTTTAAAAGCAGTAAGCGAAATTCTGAGAAGCATTCTCTCTTTAATTTCTCATTAAATCGAAGGACACATAATCATTTTTAAAGGTTCTATAATTAAATGTTATTCTATTGTAGTCAAAGGAATTGAAAGTCAGTTGGTATAAAAGAAAACCAGGCAACTATCTGGATTCTGTGGTTCCCTGTCTCTTGGTCTTTGCTAAGCATGCTCTGCTGTTAAATGGCTTTTATCTTTGGCTAAAATTGGTTCTCACATAACCAAATAATATTATAATAGAAAGGAATAAAATCAGCAACTGTAATGTTCTCATTCTAGAATGTCATGTTCTGCTGTAAGAGGTATTTAGTTTTTAATTTTATGAGCCAGATATAGTTGTTAAAAAAACTTCATATTTTTTTTCTTTATACTTAGTGTCTTTGCCCATTTTGGTCCAAGTTAAAGTCTGCACAGCTAACTTATTCTGCTAATTGCCCGGCAATTGACTCATCTCCATTAAAATGGCTCAATACTCAGATAAAAATAGATACAAGTGGGCAACCCTTTTAAGGTTGGGAGGTTTTTTTCTTTGCATTCTTAACAGTGGGCTTTTGAGCTTTTCCAAGTAAGAAGAAAAGAAGATTGAATCTCCAGTGACTGGCTGACTATAGCTTTAATTCAAATCTGAATCTCCCATTAAGGTCATCTCTGTAGTGGTTTGAAGTTTTCCTATTTGTTAACCTTTGCATTGAACTGAATATTCCTCAGATTCCCTAATTAGTTACAGTTGGAGCTTTAGTGACTTTCAAGACTTTCCTCTTTGAGCTGGAAAGAAAAAGGTTCAAACAATGGTCAGGAAACCCTAAAACCTCTTATCTCTCAGCAGTTCGATTAGACAAGACGAGTACTGTCTTGATGGATTGAAAGTGCTCTGTACCAGATAAGAACAAGAATGATAAGAACATTAGAGGTCTCTTTCCGACCCCCCTCTTTTTTTTTTTTTTTCTTCTTTTTACAGAGGAAAGACTGCTTTCCTTTTAAGAGCTATTTTTTCTCCATTTACACATTGCAGGACAAACAGAATGTGTTTGCAATTAATATTGCATGCTTGTTGTGCCTCATTTTTTTTTCAACAAATACAACAGAGGATATAAATTTAAATTATTATTGAAGCAGCTGAAGCTTACTAAACTCTTTATTATACACTGTGCAGCCGTAGCAACACTGGAAACGAAGTAGAAAAGATGGTGCTCCAAAAATCAGCCAAAAATTTATTTGTTCAATGTATTCACTTTCGGACAGCATTAAAAGGTAAATATAGGTGTGAGAAAGACATTAGCTGCCTGGGAAAGATGGTTGTGTGAATGTTCTGCTTATTTTGCACTACTCAGTGGGTTGGTTGTTGCTTTTCTTCCAATTGCTTTCCATTAATCACTTTGGTTCTAAAAAGCCTTAGAAGGAAATTGTTTACAGATATTTTCCTTTTCTCTGACAGAAATATGAAGCCATTTTCAATCAGCTCCCTCCTGTCCTGCATTTGTGGCCCAACCATTTCCCTGTTTAAGTCAATCAGGACATAGCTATGACTTAAACTACAGCAGATGAAGTTCTTTACCTAGCAGTGGCTAAAAAGCCAGAGCAATTAATGTTTTCTATAAGCCAAAGTGTATTTTAATAGCTTAGCTTTTTTTGTAGCTGATTAACTTTGTCTTCCAGTGCCAATATAGTGAAAGAGACCTTATAGAGCTCCTTTTAAGGAACCTCAGGTTCCATTTGTTCTCATGCACACTTTGACACTTTGCATTAAACAGTTCCACTCTGAGTTTTCCTAAGATCTAATAGTCATAGACCAGTGTACACCATTTCAAAGGCAAAAGCATCCTGATATGCTGCATAATGCTTTAGATGCACAGGATTATTTTTTTTCTGGTGATTGTTTCAGAGGTACTCACTGGAGATTTCTGTAGCAGTTTTTATGGGAATCCATTTATCATTACGTGATGTTAATTCAGATGTTTTCATTGAGCCTACATACTTCTTGCCTCTACACTTATAATTGCACAAATTTATGATGCGGTAAAGTTCAGAAACTCGAGCGATTTAGTACAGATTATATTTGGGCCAAAATAACAGATTGTAGTCATCATTTCTAGTAGCTTTTCCTATAACTTTAAACAAACTAACCCGAACAGCTGAGATGGTCTGGGTTCCATACTATCAAACTATTTACATATGAACAAAGTCAACTTGAAAGCTCAGAAAGATAGGCCTATTTAGAGGAAATGGACTAAACTGTTAGTTTGATTCTATAATCACATCTTAATTATGTTTCACTCATCAGTTACTGCTGGCCTTTGATGAATTCTTCTGAGCAGCTGGTTTGCACACATGTCTGTCCTAGCTTGCAGGAGAGTGAGTTGGAAATCATCAAAACCTTTCAGGGGAAATCTGGCTCCACTGAAGTCAATGGCAAGACTCCCGCATGCTTCAGCAGAGTCAAGTCTTCAGTCTGGGACCCTGCCCACAAGCAATTATAACAACAAAACAGGAAAAATGGTTTGGCTAGTGAGAGATGGAGAGGAACAAGCTAGAGAAGATTGCTGGGAGGTGGTGGAAGAGAAGTGGCAGTGATGACAATGAGGGCGCAGAAGAGCTCAGGAGAAGGAGGCGGCAGAGCATGGAGCAAAGGCAACAAGAAATCAGTAAAAAGGAAGAAAGGGTGTGAATAACTAAGAGTGGAGCTGAAATATGGGGTGCTCCTTTTCAGACCAAGGAAGAGAGTGTATTTTAAATTAGTTCCTCAAAGGAAAAGAATAACTGTGGTGTGATGGATGAACAGAAAGGGTTAAAAAGCTTCAGAAAGAAATCAGGCATTAAAGACGTTAGTCTGTATTTAGGTCCAAATCTTCCCTGCCAGAACAGTTCATCCCACCTCTGGCCTGCTCCCAGGGAATCTTTTTCTTCATAACCCTCACAGCTGGATTAGGGCCAGGCCACAAGGCAGATGAATAGAAAAGGACAATCTTTAGGACAGGGCCTCTTTCCTGAGGACCCCACAGCCCATGGCACATGGTCCACCACATCCTGTGACCAAACTATTGGTTTCTCTTATAAAGAGGCAAGAGAAGAGCAGAATTGGGGGTCCACATGCCTGTGACACAACCGTTGTAAGACAAAAAGCACCTGCATGATGGGTGTGAAATAGATGCACCTCTGATCATATGAGAGAAGAGGTGCTTCTCCGCAAGCTGCTGTGAGGCTTCCTGCAACAGCAACAAGTACCACAGCATTGCACTGGCCTTTGATACCAGACATTTAGGCTATAACTACCACACTAAGTGATATGGGCTTGGCATTGTCCTTGGGCATTAAGGCCAGCTGGTGGGCAATGGCTTGCACTCATGCTTTTCAATTTTCCAAAATCTTACAAAAGAGAGCCAAAAAGATTCTTCTGTCTCCCAAAGGAAAGAAAGTTCTGCACCCAGTGCTCCCAGGCCTGTGGTAGCTCCTCTGACTATTTCTCATCCGGGAAAAAGCTAGCTAGACAGACCAAAATCTTGCCAGGAACTAGTCTACCAGCTGAACAGGCCAGAAGGTTGGATTGCTAAGCCTTGCAACACTGCTTGGTGCTATTTAACTCACTATTACAGAAACACTGATCCTGTTTTTCTATGAGGTATTCTTAGTGGTTTACTTTGGGAAGTGAGGAGGATCATTCACAGGTTATTTTAAGTACTTGTAGCTTCATTAATAACAGGAACCTGAGCAATTAGATCAGAAACAGCATATTTTTATATTTCAGGACATAATGATCCCTATCTAGAGTATGAGAAAGAAGTGCATAGAGGAAACCTGATGAGCCATAATGTGCCACTCTTGCCACTAGAGTCACCAGGACACGGGTACTGTCAGTTCTGCGTGTGGTGTTAGCTTAGACCTGCACGGTCACCAGAATACATCAATCAGCTCTGAAGGTCACTTCAAGAAAAGAAAGATTCCTTATTGCTTCCACTGGGTGCCAGAGAAATCCTTGGTTTAGCTGGTCCTGCATGCACAGCTGGAGAGATGGCAATTCCCTTCCTTCCTTGGCTGCTATCCAACACTAAGTCAGACAAGGGACTAAGAAATACCACTTTGTACACACTCCTGTTACTGCCTTTCCATTCACAAATGTAAAAACATCCTTGATTTTTTCTGACAAAAATGTAAACAAGGAGACTAGCCGGCCCAGGGGATCTGTAATAGGATACAGGGCCTTTCACCTCTGTCTCATGAACAAAACACGATTCCCCTCTGATGCACGTTCAGTGGCTTGTGAAAAGAGAGCTGGTGGTCTGAATCCAGTGTCATGTGTCTGCATCAGGAAGCCACTAGATTTGGGACTAATTAGGGTCTTTGTCAGCAGTGACTGCAGAGGAGCTAGTGAGGAACTGGTAGCCTCCTGCGCAGAGATAAGACACGCTGACTGTATGAGGGAAACTGATCTAGCTGTTGCTGGTCCTGCATTTTCCACTGACAAATAGCCAGTCTTTACACATCTGTAGGAAAGCTAATCACAAGCGTGAATTCACTTACCAGACTGTAATGAATAACAACACTGTAAACTTAACCATTTTTGTAAGAGGGTGTCTGGTGACTCAGATGTGCAATATGGTACCTAGCAATGTGTGTTTTTGTAAGTAAAAAAGGAGCTCTAGCGGTCTTAAAATCTGACATTGCATCATCTGGCTGTGAACAGTCCTGTGGTGGCTCTGACCACAGCACTTGGGGACCTGCTGGCTGCCAGTCCCTGTTCCCAGGTAAAGGAATCAGACCTGCCTTGCACTTGCATGTGTGCCAGAAGGAAGGATGTGTGTCTTCTCTCTGCAGAAAGCAGGACAGACCCCTTCCACATTGCACAGGAGAACTACCTCCAGCCATATAATTTCTGTTCCTAGGGCTTGGAGTCTTAACTGTCCATCATCTGAGGAGGGGAATTCCCAAACTCAGCAATACTGGCAAATTACATAGGAGCCCTTTGCTTCCAGCTGCAAAGAACATGGATAATAGTTATAAATGCTTCTTTTTGTGTTATTCTATTAAAACTGAGTGCTCAGCCTCAGCCTCCTGTTGATGCAGTTGTGTTTGTGAATACTCTTGGAGCTTTGCCCTGCCTTCAGATTGCTTCTACTTTGGTGCAACTGCACTGAATTGGTCAGATTCTGGACTACTGTACAAGTAAATATCTAAGTTTAAAATGGATGTGTGACTGGCCATTCAAACTTGTGCTTATCCACACTGAGCTCTGCATTACCCCTTGATGTATGCAAATGCATTGAAATAGGGCTGAGTGTATTTCTTTTCACTGAGGGCCTCCCCGCCTCCAATGCAACCAAGCAAAAGCAACCGTAGGAGAAAAATACTTGGAGAGAAATTTTCCATTAGCTGTGGTGGTGAGTCAGGCTATTGCAGCTCCTCTGCTGCTCAGTTCTGCTGCTCTGTCAGAGACTGCTACCTTGAGGACAGAGTCCAAAGAGCAGAATGTGCGAAAAGGCTCTCAGCTACTTACTTCAGCAGAGGATCTGATGGCTTAGCTCCAGCCACCTCCTGCAGAAGTTCAAACTGAGCTCTCAGGGTTGAATGAGCTGTGAGGGAGAGGAATATTATCTTGAGCCACATCATCTGTTCACTAAATGAATGTAACTAGACCCTGAATTCATCAGAAACTCAAAGAAAAACATTGTGCTAAGAAGGAAGCAAAAAGAGAGTGACTGCTCTGAGTAAATCTGGGATTGCAGCTCCTCGGTGGGTCCAGTTCCAATACATCCTCCCAGTATTCCCCTCCTTCCTTCCCTGGTTGGAGCAGGAATTTACCCTAATTTATCCAGATGTCAGGTCTTTTCTTCTGCTGGATGCAAGAAAACAGCACTGGACACACTAACACAGAGGTAAGCAGAGGCCTTTCATCAAACCCAGAAAAAGGTTGAAAATGAAAAGTGTCTGACATAGGAGTTTTCAGACTATGGCTCATAAAATGCAGGAGATAGCTGTTTTCTGCTTTTAGTGGTTGGAGTGAGCACTGGATGGATGCATTACATGATTACTGATGGACCAAATGTACTGATAAAGTAAAAGTTAGCTAGCTATCTGCTTATATAAGCTGATTTAACCAAATTCCTCTAGAACCTTGGAACAGTGCAGTCAAAGTATCTCCCATGTCATTAATATTCTGTCTGCAGTCTCTCCAAGTTCTTCTGGTTTTCCCAGTCTGATGGAATTAGACAACCCAAAACACTGTGACAAAAGCACCCATTGGGCTGCCAGCTGCCCGAGTGGGAACCTGGGATATTAAAACCCCCTAAAAATTCCAGTACTCTAGAGATTTCTGTTTTGGGGGTTTTTTTTAGATAAATTATTCAAGTCAATTAGATTCCTAACCATCTGCTTCTCTTAATAAGCCTGACATTCAGGCTCTTATGTATTTATTTTGTCTGAGCTCTTTCTTCTCTTCTGCCCACTGTATAGACATCAGGAACTTAATTTAAGAAAGTAAAATAAATATTTGTGGATATGTTCACTGTAGTAAAAACCGTTGGATTCCTGATCATTTTTGGGAAAGCAACAAAGCCAGAAGACTAATGATCAGATCTGAGAAAGTTCTTAGCAAGTCAAGACCTAGAACACACCTTTTGGTGCTCATTTATGCATGGCAGTATATAAAACTCACTGAGAAGACCCCTGTTCAGCTGGAATGCGGAGCATTTCATACCAAACACTCTGGGAAAGAATGTCCTCTCTTTGTGGGCCCTGAGGTCCTGTATTCTTGTTTGCATCAGGGCACAAATCCCACTGAAAAATGGAGGGGACCTTACTGAGCCAGATGGTTTGGGTACTTTCTTGTAGACAAAGCCGTGTATCTGAGTCCCTTCAATTAACGGGTCAATGCCTTCTTGACATAGCTGTGATAGAAAAGATTAATTTAACACCAACATTGAAAATTTCCTTTTCATGATCATTCAGACTAAATGGGAGAACCACCTGACCTAGTTCAGCTGTCAGTCTTGATTTTTAGCAAGGGATGGGGCTCTGATCAACCTGATCTAGTTGAAGATGTTTAACCTGTTCCCCCTCCTCATTGCAAGGGAAGCTGAACTAGATGGCCTTTAAAGGTCCCTTCTAACCCAAACTATTCTACAATTCTACAATTCCATGATTCTATGATTCAGTCATGCTTTTTGTGTGGTGTTTCATACTGGTTACCTATAGGTGCTGGTGGAACCCCATTCTGCTGAAGTGCCCCTGTGCTGAAGAGCACTGAAGATGTGTTCAGGGGAAGTGACTTAGGATGTTACCATTCTCTACCACTACTGTTCCTCCTCTCTGTCAATGCTTAATGAACAAAGCAAAGCTGGAAAAAAAAAGCTGCTCAGGTCTCAACAGTTTCAGTGAAAATGGTTTAATTTATATTAAATTGTTTAGTTTATTTGAAGATACCTTTCTGTCAAAGGAGTGATTTGTTAATTCCAGGAATGAGTCAGAGTGGAGGACTCATTCTGAAATTGCAATAACTGGATTTGTTAAGTACTATTATCTGTTTCATATATCTCCCAAGCTCTCTTCAAGTTCAGAATCTGATGGTCTAGTGCCTAAATATGATACTGTAGAGCCCACTGTACTACTCCCTACAGCAAGGTCAGATAATTACCAATATACTCCTTAATATTTCATCATCAAAATTTTCCACTAACGCAGAAAACAAGATAAACACCATTTCTAAATAGAGAGAACATAAACAAAATTTCATTCTCCTACCCAACAGAATACACAAATCTGGTTGAACCTAACTTTGCTTAGTTAGAAGGTTTCCACCCTATCTTTCTACCTGCATTTTCGGTGGATGCTGTCAAGACGCAAATCTGCTTACTGCAAACAAGGAGCAATGTCTGGCACATCAATGATGAATGCTTGAGTTTTGGGCTCACAGCCATGAGGGCAGGATATTCTGCAAAAAAACAGATTGGACACACAAGTCTGTGCCCTGTAGGGTAGGATAGATTTTCTCTTATACAGCTTAGTGTGAGTGTTACAGTAGTCATGACCTCCTGCTGCTCTTCAGGAGATATGAAGATTCACTTTATGAAGGCATTCATAAGTTTTGAAGGTGTTAATTAGTTGCCCAAGCATTGCAGTTCTTTGAGCCCTGTATGTATCTGCCACCCATATGTTTCACCTCCTGTTTGTTAACACAGCTGGAAAAATTGATATGCAGGAACCCATCTCATCCCAGAAGTCTTTAAAATCTAATTACTATTCCTGGGCATCTAGCTAAAGCAATGTAAAACAATTAGGGAATGAGCAGTTGAAGCAACAAAAACTGCAAAGCATCATTTGGAAAGGCAATGCTAACTGATGTGTTACTTGGATATATAGTGATGATAAGATAAAATTGTAATGGGCCTGGTGGGGTTCCCAGAGGTCATGATCCCTAAAGTATCACTGGATTTAGCTGATCTATATCACTAGGGTTTAATGGTAACTGTTGTTTTTTTAAACAATACCTTTTGTTCTCAGTTAATGTACTTGTTGGCTTTGGGCAGCAATCTAAATAGTCACAACCACCTGATGATAAGTGTTGGCAAGGTGATAATCAGATTGTTTGCCTTACAATCCGTACAGTAACAGATGGATTTAAAAAAAAAATATCTAAAAGCGTGTTATAAATTGCTGTTGCAGTAATAATGTTAGTTCAATTGTGATGAGAGACAAGGTAGAAACAATTGGTACCAGACTAACTGGTACACCTGCAAACAACAATGAAGTTTTTGGCTCATACTCTTGTATCTTTTGTCCCTTGTCCACTGGAAGCATGGAACCTTTATCTTTCTTCCTTCTAAAACCACAAAAGGTGGCACAAAATGCTCAGGTAAAAGGACTGAGGTCCTTGCAGGACCTTACATGCATCCCAGAGTGGACGGGTTTCCTCTGCCCTACTGTTGAGGGGTTTGGTGGAAGAGGGCTGGGGAACCAGAACCTGTGAGCAGCAGAGGGGGCTAAGGGAACTCAGCTGCAGCCAGACATGCTGTACTCAAGTGCTCGGAGCAGAAGGAACTTTTTTTTCTGTGTATATGATAAGCATTTTTAGCCTTCTGGCCATCGGCCAGTCAGTCCTAAGTTGCCAAGTTGGCACAAGTTTGGTTTTCTTACGGGGAAGTTTGTTACTCTCACTATTTCACATGAACATTTCATAAAAATGAAACCTAAGGTGGCACTGTGGTTGGTTAGTTCTTCTGAATGAAGAATTTCTCTCTTCTTCTAGTCCTTGAGAATGAAAGACTTTGATCCTGTCATGAGGATTAGCAGTTTTTTCCTCTACTCTGCTTTGATCAGTTCTCATGCCAGAACCTCATGAATGTCTCTCTGACCCTTGTTTAGAAGACATTAAGTCCTACGTTTACTTTCTGTGTTAATTAGTAAAGGAAACTTTTGCTTATATCTTTATTGCAAGTGTGCTGAATGATTGAAACAGAGTGCTAGAAGGCTGTGTATGGTAGATCCTGTCATGTATGCTGGCTATTTGGAAAGCTGAAGCAGGGTTTCATGGCCCATGACTGGTTGGAGACATGGTAATAGGGAAGCTGGAGAATGAGAGGCAGCGAATAACTTTGCTGCCACTGACCATCTAATTCTTACAAGTTTGTTGCCACAAATCTGTGTTTGAATATAAGTGAACTTCCTGTGACTATAGTTCAAACATCTGTACCTCACTAGTCACCCTCAATCCCAGCATAGCCAAAGGAGATCCAGTCAGTGTAATGAAGAGATGTAGAGTGTTACTTGTTACATCCTAAAGAAGATGCCTCTGTGCAACTAGGGAGATCATAAGACAATGCTGACATCCCAAGCCATATCTTTCATAGATTCAAGCTTCCCATGGTACATCATCTTTCCTTGTACATGAGTACTTTCAGGTCTTTCATCATCTATCTTGCCCTCTCTGTAACTTTTTCATTACACTATATTAGTTTTCTGAGATGAGGGAACCTTCTCTGAGGTAAGTGCAATTTTCATTGTATGCAGTAATAATGGATTTACAAGGTAGCATAATGATGCTCTCTGCTTTGATTTCTATTTCCTTAATCTACTTTTTGACTTCTACTGAAGTCAATCCCTGCAGAATTACCAGACATAACCCAGAATCCCACTGCTCAGTAATAAGTCGGTTCATTTTACATGCAAATTTAGGACTGTCATAGCCTACATTGGTTACTTGGTCTTTTGGCTGCATTGATTTTATTTTGATATTTTGTCACTCAGTCATTGAGGTCTCAGTACAGTTGGCCACAAGCAGTCTCTGCCAGTGTCAGTACTGGAGGCCTTACGGGCCTCTAGACTCGACTCCAGAAAGGCTGCAGGAGCTCCTGGGTCATATCTGTGAGCACTATGTGGGCATCTCAGATCCTTCGGTCTTACAGGTAACAGTGTGTGTTCGGTCTTATGCACTATCCAGGCAACTGAATTATACCTTCAGCCTCTTAAGGGTCTCTCAAAATTCTCTGCAGCCAGCCTCCTTTGCAAAATACTGAATTGTCATAAAACCTTCTCACTGCCCTACTCAACCAGGTCACTTATGTATATGTCCAAATTGCCAAAACTGTCTTTAGGAGTCAGTCTGGAGAGACCTGGCTGTCCTGCTTATTTGACCATTTTTGCAGAAATCGGAATATTCTTCTCCACATTTCCAGTCATTTAAAGCCAAGTGACCTCTATGCATTTTAATCAGTAAGTAAGGCTTACTCTCACAGACTCAGTCCAAGTTACTCCTTGATACTGGTTATCAGTGTCTTTTATTATATCTTACATCAGAAGACATTCATATTTCTGCCTCAATCCCTTCTTCATATTTTTAGGTCAATATATCAACAAAGGGAAGGTATGAAACTTAATTCCTATCAGTTGTACAGACATGAGCTGGATTTTCCTCACACCAGATTTTCTAATACACAAAGATCTCTGACCTCTGAAAGACACGGTGGTGTCACAGTTTAAGACACGCTATGTAAGTTTTTCATACTTTCACAGTCTTGACTGATAAGTAGTTGTACAATGAGGTTTGTAGAATCAAAGAACACCTTCTTTGAAGGTATTCTCTTTGAAGGAAGGGCATAATTTTAGGTTTTCTAGAAACAAAAATGGCTTTTGTAAGAGCAAGTGTTTACCAAAGCACTGGAATCATTTAGAGAAAGGAAATTTAGGTGACTCAGGAAGAAAGTAATTCACTAGGCTGCCTTCCATTATTTCTTATAAATTCTCAGTTCAAATTTAGCCCTGGAGCAGGAGGCTGGATTAAATGACTTCCTGAGATGCCTTTACATTTATTTCCTGTTATGACTTTTCAAAGCTTATGAGAAATGAAGGTAGAATGAAAGAAACACTCCTCTCAGTTGTGGTTCTTCCAGACAGTCCCTGAAATGTCTTTTTCCATCGATCTATTAATCTTCAGATGAAGCACTAGTGGAATTGGTACAGGTGATGATTTAATTAAAAAAAAAAGACTATTGAATGCAAAATAATCACAGAAATAGCCTGATTTTCAAAACCAATTGATTTTATTATCATAACAATAAAAATGGCAAAAGCAGCATATATAATATTTTCTTTAGTTACTTTGCTAAACAATAATATGCAGCAACTTGCACTATTTATGTGAAATGTGAATAACCATGTTGAGTGAGGTACCTGGTACAGACATCATAACAGTGTACCTACTAAATAAGTTAACTAACTAAATTATCTTTCCTCCAAAAATGTATGAGGTAGCGGGAAGCAATGAGCCTAAACTGCAGACTTGACAGCAGCAGTGATTTTTGAACAGTGAGGATAATTATGAACTGGCACAGGCTTAGAAAAAAAGGGAGATGGGATCACTATCAGAGAGGAGGAATATATGTGAGGAAGTACATATGCATTTGAAGTTACATTGGCACAGAAGGGTGTTCTAGGTGACTTCTTCAAGCCCATTTAGCAGTATTTCTGTGATGGCAGCTCAGCCTCCCACTCTTCTCCCCTTACCTCCAAACTATGACCTGGGAACCTTCTTCATCTGGAAAACCTGACTGCTAAATTGCAAGAAAATCTGATGTTACTGAAGTCTGCTGTTGGACGATAGATTACAAGCAAAGAAAACATGGTCTTAGACTCCCATGCTGCCTCCAGTGAGCCTCCAGTCGTTCTTCGTGTGAGCCAAACATCATCAACCAAGGTCAGATGCAGTGGGTGTAAAAGCTTGCATGTGCCCTCTACATGCTTAAACTTTCTTGTGATTTGTTTTCAAAAGGTGTTCAGTACTTCTTCTGACTCTGGCAGGCACAGGCTTGGACCCAGCCCTCAATGACAATGATGGTTGTCTGCAGTTGAGTCTGTTCGTGTGTGTGAAAAGTCATGTATTCCAGAAGGAACTTGTTATCTTGTTATAACCCCTTACAGAGTTGAGAAAGCAAACTCAAGACACAGTGCCTGTTCAGGTTGGCATAAGGCATTGTGTCTGGGCTCTGTTTCTGACTCTGTAGCTTGTTTACTCAATTGCTTTGGGGTGACCTCTAAGCTTGGGGTGACCTCTGTACCTTGATTTTTCCACCTGTAAGTTGAGGTTTGAAGTTTTGGTGATCTGTCTTATTGTTTTGCAGTCTAGAAAGATAAATGACTATGTAAAAGCTAATTCCTGCAGTGCAGTAATGCTTAGAGGTCCCACACTCTTACCTAAGCATTGTCTGCTGGCAGTCTGTGGAGCATATTTGGTCCATGACACAACATTGCCTCCCAGCAAACTGGGATGGCGTGTTTTCCTGATTGCCTGGTTTTCAGCAGAGACAGTTAAATGTGCTCCAGAAAGACTGTTATGGTAGCAGAAAAGAAAAGGCTTTGGCTGTGACATCTTGCCATTATGCCAGCAGCTAGTTTGAGAGGATGTTAGATTAAAGCACTCTAGTCCCAAAGTCTGCTACCTATGGGGAAATGTATTCTTCTCTGTCCTGTTACTACATTTTTAGGTGTCTCTAACACGTGAGAACAGGTGTCCTGAGACTGGCATCTGGCTCCTCACTTCAAAAAGTCGTATCATTTAGAAGGCCCAGAGGAATGGAAAGATGAACCACTAATGGCAGCAGAAATGGCAGTACCTTCATAGTATTCCAAGCGGCAAACTAATAGAGATACACATCCTCAGGAGAGGAACAGACTATTCTATGGAAAAATGCAGATGTAGACTCAAATTGTAACTTCAGTATATGAACATAGACCAATTCAAAGAGCAGGTCAGGAACACTGAGAAAAAAATAGTTTTACAGGATGATAGATAACAACACAAAAATATCCTTTTTGTCCTAAATGATTAAGGCCAAATTAATTACATATTATATTAAATGTCTATAGAAATAATGAATGCTGTCTCAAATTTCAGCTATATCATAGCAAAATTGTAGCAAATCTTTTGTTCTCAAACCTGCTTTATTTACTTTAATGAATGTGTCTATTTGGAAAACCTTTAAAAATTATATACAACAATGTAAACTGCATTTGGCCATCATGTCAAGAGTAGACCCAACCGTCCCAGGTGGCCTCACAGAGGAGAATTTTCTCCCCACCAATTGAAAGCAAAACACTTCATTCATGGGGTTCAAGGGAAGGAAATAAAATTTATACAGTGTTGTGTTTAAAACAGGCAGTACAACTCCAAGGGAGAAAAGCACAACTGAACTCAGCTGAGCTCTGTAGTGTCAGAAACTAGAGACCAGCTGAAGAAATGCTGCTGCTGTCTGGATATATGTGGAAATTATATCTGCTTTGGGGCTCCACCTGGCTACTGGGGAAATCCCCAGGCAAGGTCTGACTGTGGTTGAAGCCTTGACCAACCTCTCCTCTATTCTCTGATTGTGGGTCTCCCTGAAATGCTCTTGCCTTAGTAGCAGTACTAATTCTTTTGAAGGCTAGTCTGAATGGTACTCCTAGCCAAGCTCTACAGAACAGCTGTGAAGGGTGTAAGTGCAGAAAGGCAGCAGAAATGAACAGGATTGTTCCTGGGAGACATCCAGCGTTTTCATTCTGCAGAACCTGATCTCATAAGACAGCCAGGAACTCCTCTGAAGGAGGGAACTTTGGGCTAGAGGAGATCCACACTGTCTAGTCAAAGTATTCCTGCCCCTCCCCAGTAGTGAGTATAGATAGGGACAGAAAAGGTGCAGATGGAGTTTGTTTCTCCTTGTCAATCCAATACCAGAAGTATGGCAATGAATAAAGGAAATAAGGCTATTTTAATTCATGGTGGGGAGTGAATCTGACCCACCACCTTAAGATCATGGGATTTCAAAGGTGAGGGGTATAGTTTGTCTGGACCCAGGGATTTCACCATAATATGCCAATTGATGAAGTTATGAAGAATGAAATAGCAGCAGCCAACATTTCCTAAGCAATTCTCATTATGTTCCCTCAGGGTCTGCAGAGTACATGTGGGTGTTGGGGAGACATTGGGACAGGGGCTCCCCTCTGCCTAAGCACCTTCCTGAAGAAGGTGTCTCTCGTGTTGCACTGGAGCTGAACCCAAGGATGGCAGTTTGGAAGCCCTGAGCAGTTTCTGATGCAGTGCCATGGGGTGTTGTGGGGCTGGCACACGGGCTGCTGGTTCTGGCATTTGGCAAAAACCAGGAGGGAGAAACTGGCCTAGCTGCCCCTAAAGGTTTTCTCACAGTGTAGCAATGAACCTTGCTAATGAGCAGCCCAGCTTCCTTTGTCTTTCACAAGGTTAATTCTCTGATAAGTGTTTTAGGTCTCACTCTATTCTTAATTGTGATTATCAGTGAGTTGTGCCTTATCTCGGTTGGCTCTGAAGAGCCTCGTTGCTCTATGCAGTGGGACAACCACTAAAGTGGTGACCAAAGTCAGCACCCTGCTGCATGTTTTGGTCCTAGCTGGCTTCCAGCCATGACATTAGCTTTAGCCTGGTGGAATAACCCCCCAGGGAAATTGTGGATTCTCAGACCATGGATGCTTTTAAGAATTGTCTGGCCAAGGTGCTGGGCCGTCTAGACTGTGCTTTTGTTAAGGAGGGTGGGTGAATTAGTGACTCCTTCCCAACAGAGGTATTTCCAGGAGTGCAAGTGATGAAGTACCTAGTCTGAATATCTGGGTTTCTGTGTCCTTGTACCATATATTTAACTCCCACCAACTGCAGATGAGGCTTTTACGACAGGTGTTCTCACAGCAGTAAGTTCACGTGTCCATGCTGCATGCACTGTACTATTTGTGCACTGTTGCACATGGTAGTGGCTCCACAGTCCCATGCTGGGTTAATGTGGTACCTCAGGGAGAGATCAGTACACTTGTCTGACTCCGATCCTCCTTCGTGGTAGTCTTAGCTTGACATTTTAGCTGGCTCCAGTGTGTAGAAGAGCTTAACAAGCATGTTGCTGTTTGCACTCATACCACTTACTGCCTATGCATATTCCCAGTTTCTAAGCTTTCTGTGCAATATTTTTCTTGAAAATTCAACCACTTGGAAGACTGTTTGAGCACCGCTCACAGCTCCTCAGGTTCACGTCAGGTATGGCTGTAAGTGGTAGCTGCAGAATTTATAAACAGAACAAATTCATCACTGAATGTGTAATGAGCCAGGCCTTGGAAATGAAGGACACCAGTTTCTTTCTTCAGCATCCTGTCTAGTCTGCATCTGACATGCTCAAGCCAAATAGACACCATCACTAGTATTCACGCTCTGGGCAGCAGCAGGAAGAAAGAACAAAGTGGCATTTCACAGCCTGAGCTGCTGCTATTGTTCTACGTGAGATCTATAAATTAAATAAGGTCTCAAAGCTTCTCAGTAAATAAAGGCTTCTAAATAAATGCAGTTAATAAAAGAGGATCTTGGAAATAAGCAAATTTCATTTTCTGTGAGAGTCCTACTGTATGCTAACCATGAAGAATATCTTTGTCTCAGTCCTTGCTGGTTTAAAGATTGATCTCTGCATGGAAACTTGTGCCAATTAAGATATTCTATTTTGGGAAATCTATAGGGGAAATTAATTTAGGTAAATCATGGAATCCTGTTGAGATTTCAGAGACAGAAAATCTGTAGGGGCTTACAGACTATAAGCATTGGCCTGTGCTACTTTTCTGAAGCAGCTTCAGCTGTGGCCAGACCTGGGAAAATTTAAATGAGGTCTGCAGTTGGAGTGAGTCCAGAAGGACAACTTTTGGCTCCTCCAATTCAGTACAGTGGGAAGAGGTGGGAAAGGTGTTGATAAACAGAAATGAACAGAAATGAAAAGGCTGCCACAGCTGGCTGACATTTAAAACTAAGCCACAGGGTTTTTTTACTTCAGACTCACAGCAATGGGGAGTTTTAAGGGCCAGACTCTCATACCAGCCATACCAAACTAAATGGGGAGTAACTCCCAGACTGCTCCTTGTTTACACCAAAAGACATATGTGAATCTGGATCTAAAAGGAAAGCTAGACAGGCCGTCATGCTGGGTAATGATGCAATATGTCAGAGCTGGGAATCAGGCTTCAGGCATTACAGCAAGGACTAGAAACACCTCACTCTCACATGTACTCCCTGCAGGTGTTCAGGCTTGGCTGATTTCATTCTACATGACCTAAAATCATGTTTTACATTTATTCATTTCAGCATTTTCCTCAATGTCGTAAGCTCTCCTGCTGTTGGGGCAGATGGACGTGGAGGCCTTGTGTTTGGCGGTTATAGGCATGCAGCAAGGGAAGGATGATCCCAACCCCTCTGTCACCCAACTCCCATCAACTGGTTTGAACATCTTGTCTATATAAAGGGAAGATGAAGCCACAAGGACCTGGCGAAAGTCATTGAATTGTAGCAGTGCGAACACATCCTCTTGGATTTATAAACAGCAGCAACAATCTCCTGACTGCCACCAGGGACAGCTATGGCTTCATTTGGGTTTATTTCCTTGACTGTTGAAGAAATCCTCCTCCCTTGCCCCTTTTCTCTTTCACATTAGTCCAGGCTGCACACTCACTGCTTCTCCTGTGCTGAGCTGGCTCTGCAGCCTCCAGGAGTGGGAACAGATTTGTGAACTGTCTAGAAATAACCAGGCAAGCTCTCCTACCCACACAGGCAAATCTGACACTGTATGCCTAACTTTGCATTCCTTTGGAGGCTGGAAGGCCTCATTTCTTCTTTCATAAATTTATGGCATGCATTTTTTTTTTCAACTGAAGTGTTCTATTGCTTCTCCCTGTCAAACCATTAGGCATGTGATGTTTCCACCAAAACAATGTTTTCAAGTGGTGCCAGTGAAATGCTGGAGTTTGGATTTAAAGTGAGAAAAGAGAGATGTAAGCAACTAATAGGTTATTTCTCCAGCCCCAGATAAATAAAATAATCTCTCAAGGACAAAATGTTGCAAACAAATTTTTTAACTTCTTTACAAGTGCTCCTTGAAATACTTCTAAATTAATATCTTTATTCATTACTGTATTTTATTAACTATTGTGCCCTGCTTCACATTGAAAATAATAAAACCACTGGGCAGGCTGGATGGGGCTTTGAGCAACCTGCTCTAGTGGGAGGTATTCCTGTCCATGGCAGGGGGATTGGAACTCCATGATCTTTGAGGTCCCTTCCAACTCTAGCCACTCTATGATTCCATGATTCTAAGTTGATGCACTTAGTCTGAGAGGAATCAACTGAAAGACCTTGTTTTCTGAATGTGTGGGAATGTGTGATGCAAATGTATGTATTGTCGTCTTTGTCGATTGCTCATTTTCCTAGGGCTCATTCTCATAGGAAAAACCATGACTTGCCATGTCCTAGTACTCTGTTTGTATCATTATGGACTTAAAGAGAAAAGTTCAGACACAATAACTGCTCTAGGTGTGAGCTATCGCCAAATGGCCAAAATAGTACAAAATAAAATTAAGAATGTAAGTTACCAGTTTGTCAGAGCTAGGAGGTTTTATATTCATAGTCTAGCTTATTTCCTAAATATGACTACTATGGAAACAGCCAAAGACATGAGCAGAGTCACCTCCTTACAGTCCCTGTGCAGAGCAGAAATAAACCTGTATCACCTCCAAGTGAGGAGCATCACAAATGTATTCCTACTTGTCTTTTTGGGCCAGGAAGGCATAAGATTTTTGAGCATATTTTAGACTCTGAAGGCTTGATTTGGTTGCTGGACTGTAGACGTCTGGAGTCATAGGAAATGCCCTATTGTGCAGAGCTGGAAGATACAACAGCAGCTACAGGCCATTCAAACTGTCCCAGGACTGATGGGGCCAGTAGTTCATCCTGGGGCATCTCAGGCTCAGGCAGGCAAATCCCACTCAATTCCTCCATTCCCCTGCAGGTGGTCTGATGAAATCAGTCTTAGCAGTTTTACAGTAATTTAGTTCATGCTGATGATGCCAAGCAGAACATATTCCAGACAGCCAACATTCAAAAAATAAAAATAAATTAACACATGTACAATTACACCGAAGTTCAAGGCTCACCTCACCTGAAATTCATTTTACAAGCCATTGAGCTCCAAAGCAATTGTGTGAAGTCCCTAAATTTGCATGAAACTGAGATGTCCATCAGTCAGGCACCAGATGCTATCTGAAGACTTGAAGTGTTGGAAGAGCTATCACTTCCTCTGTTAATTTGCTGCAGCAATTAATCATGCTTGCTCTCAAAAAAAAAAAAAATCTCATTTGAATCTAATTTACCTATTATCTAAAATAAGGTCATGCCTCTGGCTTTTGGCTTGCCTGGTGAAGATGTTGAAAATTGAAATTATCTTCCTTATCTGAGTGTAATCCATAAAATATCAAATAAGTGGAGCTGCAAGGTAGTGCTGTTGGCGCTAAGCCTGCAAAATGAATGATGTTTTTCTCCAGCCCAGGGTGGAATCTCTCTCACGTATTTACTACTAAGTCAGCAGTGTTCTCTTTCATTCATTCAGCTTGATTAGAAGATGTGCTGGAAACAGAAACGAGGCGTCATGAGACAAAAGAGGTAGAAGTGTCAGGGATATCATATATTCATTAAAATTTGTAGGTATGCATCTCAGATGGTCTGATTTACTGTCTCCAAAGAATTATGCTGCATGGAAATATTTCAAGCAGCCTAGGGGTGTGTGGGATTTCAAAACTGTTATGTCTAAAAATCCTCTGGATTAATGCCATGGCAAAAGGAATAAAGAAGTCCAACAGTAAAACAACATCTTAATAAGATGTTGATTGGAATTCAGATGTGAACCCAGAATATTTATATTGGTACTATTCCGCTCTTGCTTCCAGCTCATCCAGCGGATACACGTTACTAGCAAAGACTTGCTCCAGATCCTCTCTTTTGACCAGGAAGAAAACCTCTCATCACCCTCTGCAGTGCTGTGCTGAGCCCCCTCAAGGGCTCAGGCTTTTATCCTCACCCCATTTCTTTGAGGTTGGCAAATAACGTTATCTCAAGTCAGCTAACGGTAGAGCGGGAGCACGGGAAGGTTGAAGGGTCGGTCCTCCCAGGCAGGCAGGTGAGCAGGGACCACACGTCCCACACGTGAGTCTGATGCAACCACTGCCTTCTGCCCTTTGCTGCACCTTCTCCAGCCAGCCCCTCTACAGGGAAAATATGCATCCACTATATTTTTCTTTATTAAAACACAGAAAGTTGTGATGTGCTTGTTAAAGACCGTTTCCTAAATTTTGTGGTCTCCTGGATTCCTCTTGCACATGATAATTTATAGCTCCCTGACAAAGTAGATACGTTTTTACCTTATTTTTTACCTGATCCACAAGCTCATGCTGAAAAACCAAATCTCCAACCCTGAAGACAAATGATCAAGCAGGAAAACAGCCTGCTGGTGACTCAGTAACATTTCTTTTGCATTTGTTGTGGAGTTTAATTAATTGCATACCACTTGGATTTGTACATCCACTGCACTGGATTTTATCTACCCCTTAGCCTCGGCTGTGGAGCTGTACTAAACCCTTCTTGGATGATCACTCTCCTTTCTTCCCCAGCTGCCCCATTCCCCACTCTGGGGCCCTGGGGACCTCACTGCCCGCTATTTCTGTGGTGTGTGTTATAGATGGAAACAAAAAAAACTCAAAGGAGATAGAAGGGAAAAAAAAGTCCCTGCTAACGCCCTGGCACAGCGCTGTGTATGGTGAGAGGGAGGGCTGGGCTGATGCTGTGGGAGCTTCTCTATCAGCATCCCGCCGTGTATTATCTTCCTACACAGTCCAGCCTCCACACAAAAGAGTTAATCACGAACTCATCATCCTGAAAAAGGTCAACACAAATGACTCTTGCTTATACATTGCCGGGGTTGTGCTAACATACATTTCCAGGCTGGGCTCCCCAGGGTTGGATCCAGCTGTGTTAATCTGCTTCTATCCGATGCAGCCAGAGGCAAGTTAATCTTTTCTGTCAGTCTGGCTTTTAAAGGCAATGCGAAAGAAAAGCAAGAGAAGCTCTGAGACAAGAGCTAAACAGCTTTTAAAGGAGCTAAAAGGAGCCTGTTTTGTACAATTGCTAATTTGAATTGCCTACTTTTAAAGCTCATCCGGCTATGCTGACAGTATGGGAGGCAGAAGGCAGTGCTGCCCTGGGAGGCTGTGGGGTCCTAGGGATAGGGCAGGCAGAAAGGCAGAGTCTGCAGAAAGAAATAGTGTAAATATTTTGGCTGCCACAGTAAAGACCATTTAATGGAAGTTAACGCAACAAAGGGACTGAGAGGTGGCTCAGGTGGCTGTGGGATTTTTTCGTAGACCCTCAGAGGAGGCAAGACAGGACACATTTGAGTCCCCATTACTCAAAGTAGCCATGCCCAATCCTCCTGTTTCCATGCAAACAACAAAACACTGTTCCCCCTTTTAACAATAAATGAAGAAAAAAGATGGGAGCTATCAGGCAAGGTGGAGAGAGAAGGGGATGGGGCAAGGTGCCGCTGAAGGTTCCTCTCCAGTGAGAATACCAGGGCTCCCCCAGACCTGATCTGTTGTCACAGTGTCCCACAGCTTAAACTGAAGGTTTGGTGTGATCCCTATACGTACTCTGAGGAAAATGAAAAAAGCAATCCTGCAATAGAAAACATCCCACGGACAAGCTGAAGCCTCAATCCCTTCAAAGCAGAGGGAGGTAAAGCTGTCTGCTCAGTCTGTACATGCTCTGTTCCCATGCACAGCAACAAAACCTGAATTTGCATAACAACGTGTGATTATTTCCACAAACTGTTCTAAAATGGAGTGTATGGGAAAAAAAAAAAAAAGGTAATCCTTTTCAAAAAACATTAATACAAAAAAGCTTTATTTTTTTCCCCATTGAAAGTTTTGCTCTGTGGACTCCTTTACCCTCTGCTTTTTCTCTATTAAGAATGGGGATAGATGCATGGAGCTGAGAGTCATTTTTGTGCTGAAATCCATGATCATAGAATCATAGAATCATTTAGGTTGGAAGAGACCCTTGGGATCATCAAGTTCAACCATCAGCCCTATTCTACAAGTTCTCCCCTACACCAGATCCCTCAACACCACATCCAATCTACTCTTAAACACAGTCAGGGAGGGTGACTCCACCACCTCCCTGGGCAGCTGATTCCACTGACTGACCACTCTCTCCGTGAAAAATTTTTTCCTAATGTCCAGCCTAACCCTACCCTGCTGCAGCTTGCAGCCATTCCCTCTTGTCCTGTCGCTCATTGCCCGTGAGAAGAGACCAGCACCAATATCTCTACAGTGCCCTTTCAAGCAGTTGTAGAGAGTGATGAGGTCTCCCCTCAGCCTCCTCTTCCTCAGACTAAACAACCCCAACTCCCTCAATCGATCCTCATAAGCCTTGTTCTCCAGGCCTCTCACCAGCTTTGTTGCCCTCCTCTGTACTCGCTCCAGCACCTCGATATCTCTCTTGTGCTGAGGTGCCCAGAACTGGACACAATACTCAAGGTGTGGCCTCACCAGTGCTGAGTACAGGGGGACAATCACCTCCCTACTTCTGCTGGTCACACTATTCTTTATGCAAGCCAGGATGCCATTGGCCTTCTTGGCCACCTGGGCACACTGCTGGCTCATGTTCAGCCGCCTGTCGACCAGCACCCCCAGGTCCTTTTCTGCCAGGCAGCTCTCCAGCCACACTGCCCCAAGCCTGTAGCGATGCATGGGGTTGTTGTGGCCCAAGTGCAGGACCCGGCACTTGGCCTCGTTGAAGGCCATGCCATTAACATTGGCCCATCTATCCAGTCTATCCAAGTCCCTCTGTAGAGCTTCCCTGTCCTCAAGCAGATCAACACTCCCACCCAACTTAGTGTCATCTGCAAACTTACTAATAGTGTTTTCTATGTCCTTATCTACATCATCAATGAAGATATTAAAAAGGAAAGGCCCCAATACTGAGCCCTGAGGAACACCACTTGTGACCGGCCGCCATCTGGATTTAACTCCATTGAGCACCACCCTTTGGGATCGTCCTTCCAGCCAGTGCTTGATCCAGCAGATCATACGCTCACGCAGGCCACGAGCAGCCAGTTTTTCCATGAGAATGTGGTGGGGGACAGTGTCAAATGCTTTGCTAAGATCCAGAAATATTATATCCACTGTCTTCCCCCCATCCAACAATTGGGTTATCTTATCATAGAAGGAGATCAGGTTCGTCAGGCAGGACTTGCCTTTCATAAACCCACGCTGACTAGGCCTGATCCCCTGGTTGCTCATTACATGGCTGGTGATAGCACTCAAGATTACCTGTTCCATAATCTTCCCTGGTATTGAGGTCAGACTGACAGATCTATAGTTTGCTGGATTGTCCCTTCTGCCTTTCTTATAGATGGGCGTTACATTTGCCACTTTCCAGTCCAGTTTTATGAACTGCTTAAATCTGATATAATGGAAAAAAAATAGAACTCAACTTGTTTAGAGAATCATTTAGAGATATTTTCATTCTTCTTTCTGCCACTTGCAGATTGAATCCCTTGAAGAGTGCGTGAAGGGTCATTTGAAGAAACACCTTCTGTTACTCAGGGAAGAGCAGATGCATTCCAAATCAATCCAGGTCAGTCCTGACCCTTCTGGTGATGCTGTGCCCCCAGAAAAGCCCCACTGGAAGCCTTTCCTCTGGGACACAGCACTGTTTTGTCTGCCCCATGAGTCCACAGAGAAGTTGTAGGACCATGTACCACCATACTTGTTCCTAACAAAGAAACCAGTGTTAGGTGTCTCCCAGGTTGGTGCTCAGGTAAGCACCAGCTTAGTGAGGCACCTGAAACTAGAAAATATTTGATACCCTGAATTCTACATTTGAAAATTGCTCAGCTTAAAAAGAAAGCACACCATGTCATAGAATCATAGAATTCTTTTGGTTGGAAGAGACCTACCAGACCATCAATTCCAATCTTTAACCTAGCATGGCTAAGTGACCACTAAACCATGTCCCTCAGCACTACATCTACACTTCTTTTAAATACCTCTGGGGATGGCGAATCCACCACTTCCCTGGATATCCTGTTCCAATGCTTAACAACCTTTCCAGTGAAGAAATTTTTCTTAATATCCAATCTAAACCTCCCCTGGTGCAACTTCAGGCTGTTTCCTCTTGTCCAATCGCTTGTTATTTGGGAGAAGAGACTGACACCAACCTCCCTACAACTTCTTTCCAGGTAGTTGTAGAGAATGATAAGGTCTCCCCTGCATGTCTTTTTCTCCAGGCTAAACAATCCCTGTTCCCTCAGCTTTTCCTCATAAGTCTTGTTCTCCCGACCCCTCACCAGCTTTTTTGTCTTTCTCTGGACATGGTCCAGAAATGTCCTCTGAGGTTGCTCTGGGAAGAACATTGCTAAAATGTCACTGACCAAGCCAAATACAAGAGTTCATCCTGCTCCTCTGCACAGGGCTGGACTCTGCCTCCTGTGCAGCAGCAGTGGCTGAAGGCACATGGGGGTGTAACTCAGTCCACACACTAGTGAGCATCATGCAGGCAGAAGAACCATAACTTGGCTTTCTCATGCATTTTAGAGTTTCATTGGGAAAGGTCTGGAGAAAACGCAAGTATCTTGACATTAGAAGAGATCTATTTAAGACAGCATGTAATAAGTAGCATAAGTTTGATTGGGACTCCCTGAGATGGAAAAATATTTCCAAAAAGCATGTTTGACAAGAGCCTGCAAGCTAAATCCTATTGTAAGTGGAGGGAAAGAGTGACATAGGGCAAGTTAATTAGATAGTAAAAAGTAACATTAAGGCTTTTAAGAAATATAAACAAATGGGAAACAAGAAGTACTGGGGAAACTATTGAAAACAAGCCAAATGAAGGTAAAAAAAATTTTATAGCAGAAAAATCAAAAAAACCCCGATCATTGAATTTTTCTGAACTTTTCAACCAACAACAACAGAATATTCAAAAAATATTTGCAGTTGCCCAAGGAGGGAAGAGAAATTGCATTCAGATATAAAAAAGAAAATAAGAAGACAATTGAGGACTGAGCAATGGGAGAAGGAAAGGAGATGCATTAAATAATTTGTCTGACTTTTTTAGTTCCTTATTGGAAATTGGATTGAATTGGAAAGCTGCTTAAGACATTGGTTGACATTGGCAAGCAGTAGTAGAGTAAGCAGAATGAAGGATGGAGAATAAAAAATTTGTCAGGCTCAGCAGACAAGGCTGCCTATCCAGACGCACTTTTCTTATTAATGAAAGACTTAATTTCATAAGGATTTCTTTCTTCAATTTAAGCAACCCAAATCCCTGGTCATGTACATCTCTACATGCATTTTATTGCTGTCTCTGCTATTCCCTTGAGACGAAGCAGCTCCCTTAAGGGTATTTTAATAGACCTTAAGACTGGGAAGGAGCAGAATGAGATGGGTATAACAATGATATACAAAATAGATAGTGGAACAAGAAAGGTGAATTCTTCCATTATAAAAATCAAAGGACATGAAATTAAACTACTGGGTACTACTTCCAAAGCAAACAAAAAGAAGCCCTTCATTGACTGCTTATAGTGCAGAGTTATTCTATGGCCCCATAGAATGGTAGGGTTGCAAATATTTCCATTCATTAAAAAAAAAAAAAAAAAAAAAATCAGAGCATAAATGAAAGAAAAATCCACTAAGGATTATTAAATATAAAAGCACTAACTTTGACTTAAGATATCCCTGAGTCACAAATCACAGGAGGATGGAAGCATTCCAGGGAAGCATTCCTGCGTGCTTGCACTGTCCTTGCATCCTTTCTCGGATAACATCTGCTGTACCTGCTGTGCTGCTGGGGGCAGGGCAACAGTACCAAATGGATCCAGTACAGATGTTCTTGTATTGTGTGCTGCACTGTGTAGTAACTGGGGAATTGATCTGGGTAAAAAATAATCTGGTGAGGTTGGGTTTTTTTGGTTTTTGACCCTGATCAGTTCCCTGACCTGGTTGATGAATTGGCCAAAGAAACAATTGGACTGGCTCTGCTAAGGAAGAATGAGCAGGATTTGGCAATGGGATGAAAGAGCAGAGGGAAACAGAAGGGTCGACTGAGCCATTTCTGTCACTGAAAGAAATTCTTGTGAAGCCAGAAATACTGATGGCACAAGTCAGAACCTGAACCATTTCTCTGTGTGGTGCATGGTCAGTAAATTAGCCTGCATAAAGCTGCATGTCTCCAAGTATTATTTTAATGATTGCACAGAAAAATGAGAGAATAAGATCATCCATTAAACTCCTGGAAGAACTAGCCCGGGCAAGAAGCCTAGTCCTCCCTCTTGCTCCCCTCAGCAGAGCACTGTCGTGACTTTGCCAGCACAGACCAAGAGGTGATTTGTGCCATTTCTGGAGCTGTAGACTGGGAGAGGCTGAGCTTCATTTCTGAGTACTGCACTCTTGAAAGTAATGGAGCAAAAGGCAGTACTATCAGTTTTACAAGGCTAAATTTCTTTTTTTTTTTCTACGTAGAGCATTAAGGATAATTTTGGCCTTTGCTTAAATTGAATAAAGAAGAATAAAGAAAATTGAAAAGTGTCCTGTACAAGAAGTGTGGCATTTCTGCTCAGATAATAGTATATGTACTAATATATCCAGGCCAAGAAGTGAAAGGAAAGAAGGATTGAAGTGGAGATGGCCATAGATTTTGGAACTAAATCTTGAGGTATTTTTTCCTTTCTCCCTTCCATGAGATTTCATGGGAGCACTAAAACAGAAACAGCCCTGATCTCTAAGTTTTACAGTCATAACTCACCTTAACATTCATTTGAACGAGAAAGGCAGTTTCAAAAATTTCCCTCTTCCAGATTTCTTAAAGGATAACCCATAAGGTTCAGGTATTCAGAGCAGGAAGCTCAGAAGTCTTTAGCAGTCTCCACACCAAAACCTTGCAGACAATCTGCAGGGTAAGAAAAATCTGTCTCTCGCTGACAGCTTTTGTAGTAACATGAGTCATTGTCACTCCAGCTACGGTTAAATTTCCGTTGTTTGCCTTCACATGGCAGCTTAGATGTATTCCTCACACTGCACTGCTTTTAGAAGAGGTTTATGAGAGGGTAGCAAATGCAATGTTTTTTTCCAGCTTTTGTTGACAGCACATTACTGGGCTTTTCATTCTGCTTAGGTGATGTTTTACGTCTTGCCTTTGAGCCTTGCAAGTCAGCAAGATCTCATGACGTGAATTAGATCTTTGTATATGTGCATGCACTACATCTCACATGATGAGGAACTTCTCTGATTTTGTATCTTTGGATACAACTAAAGTTCAGGCAACAAATACTGCTAATGTTGATGCTGTTAGTAATAAAAATCCAATTATAATAGTCAATAGTTGTAATGGGATATGGAAAGTGTTGCAGTGTAGAGAGAAATTAATATTTAAAGGGGAAAAAAAAAAGGAGACTATAGTTCAGAAAGCTAATTTATCCGAGAAAGATCTCATAGTTTTAGTTCTAATCTACATCTGTTCCTTGGCATGCCACAGGTTTACCATGTGAACTGTGGCTATGGTCCCTTCCTCTTCTGGTCCCATAGCCTTCTGTCATTAAAATGGGATTATTGATACTTAGAGAGGAACTGAGAGTGCTCTTGGAGATCCTGGGAGATGAAAGGAAACCAAATTCCTTACCTGCTTGGAAAGGGCAGGCTAAAGAATTAGACAATACTTTGACTTTTATGAAACCTTCTGTAATTCTACAAATGTCCTATATTGTGCGTATTTGTCCTAAATGTCTGTGTATTTCTTGGGATGTCCCATTTTTTGCAAAAGGTTTGATGTAAGCTGGCTATAATGTGAACAATACCAAGATCTAAAGCACTAACTTCCAGCTAGAGCTGTTATTTCCTGAGTGGGTTCTGTGAACCATGGATTCCTCTTTTAGACTTGTGTCTGGAATCTGCCCTCTTGTGAAACCTCGGTCGCTCCTGTTATCAGCAATCATCTCTACATTTGTAGCAGAATATGTAGGGAGAACATGATGCTTTTGTATCACAAATTCTTACCAAATGCATTCAAAGGCCAGAGCCCATACTTTAGTATCCCCTCACTTCTGATTCTCTTGAGAAGAATTATTTCAAAATTCTATCCTTGGATCAGTCTGCAAACCAGAGATAAGACACAGCACTGTGTAAGGCAGATGTACGCTAATGTACCTGTACCTTCCACCAAGTTATCACAACTAACACATTGCTAAGCTGACCACTTCAAAGTATATCATCAAGAAAAAATCAAAACTATAAAATGTTTGAAAAGTCTAGTATTCTTTCAGGTGAAACATTTTTCTGACTTGGCTGATGGGTAGATACACCCTGGGTTTATATGACTGTCTTAATGAGATTATTATGACTATTTTTTTTCCCCTTAAGCTCTGTCAGGAGCTCAGTGTTTGAGGTTTAAAAAACCTGTGTAGCTGAAATATTATCAACAAAGGGGAAAGGTGCATAATATCTATTTCAATAAGTTTTCCTGGAGTCAAGAAGCACAAGCTAGCTGAAGGAAACCATAAAGCCAAATTCACTCATGGAAGGAATAAAGAGGCACCTTTACCAAATTCAGTGGAAACCTCTATCATGATTAATTTGGAATTATAAAGTAGGTCTGGACAGGACCCTGGGAGATCCTGTAGTTCATAACCCTCCTCCAGGGAGGTCCAGACAGTCCTGAATCACTCGCAGGGAATGTTTGTGTAACCCTTTCTACAATCCTCCAGTAAATGAGATTCCATGACTTCCCAGGAGAACCTGCTCCAGGCCTTACCATCACTATTATTGAAAATATTTTTCCAGCATCTAACCTAAACTTCCACTGCTTGACTTCAGTCCATGACTTTGTATCTGCACACAGGAGGCAGGGAAAAAAGAATCCCTCCCTTTTTCACTGATAACTTCTATATTGCAAAATATCACAGTTACTGCAAAATTTTCTTTTCTGGAAGAGGGCCTGATCAAGTTTCCATAATTTACTGTGTTATCATGTGTTTACTGAGCTGTGGTTTTTAAGCATTTTGGCATGCTTAACCCACCAAACAGAGAAGTGAGATGCTTTGGCTTCACCCAGCCATGGAAGGTCTAGCTGATGTGCAGATACTTGTCTGTAGACAGTGACTGTGTGTCTGCATCCTCAGCCTCTAGCTCAGAAAAAGCATATTTTGGCTGAATTTTTCCCAAAACTACTCAATCTAGGCTTCACTGGATCTCTGTCGTGGAAAACTTAACAAATGGTTGAAGTTTGACAATGTGATAATCAAAGTGTAGAATCTTATAAGGCAATGTTAACAAAGTTGCTATTACTTCTGCTTGATTTATATAGGCATGTGTGTGTCCATGGGTGTGTGTCCAGGCAAATACATAGATACTGCACTGAAATGATTCCTTTCAACTCCTGCTTTTTCTTTAAATATTGTTGAAATGTTCATAATAGATAAACAAGGAAATGGCAAAATGCACTTTTGTTTTAATAGCTTGGCCTTGAATCTCTGGTAGCATGACTGTGAATCATACAAACTTTGGCTACATGCTTTTATGATTAATACTTCAGTTAAATATTTTCTATTGATATTACAGACATCTTAAGAAGCTTTTCTGGAATGTAATTTAACCTCTAAATATTTTTCAGCGTGACATAAATTAGTTTATGTTATTGTTCTGTAATATGTAAGATGCCTGGGTTTTCTTAATGTAAATTTTAATAGCTACAACCTTTATGCTTCTCTATAGCTTTGGAGGAAAAACCAAAACAGAAAAAATCTCCATTGGAACAAGGCTTTCTAAGTTATAGGTTTAGTTTTCTGTTGGCTTTGGAATTTAACCACTTTCCTCTCGTTCTTTATGATTCTTCCTTGCTTGGAAAGCAGTGGTGTTAAACATTGCACTCAGGTGTGTTTGGGGGTCAGTGAGAAAAAAATACCACCTGTACCATTGATTGAAGAAAGGTGTAAACAGCAAAGTTAAACAGACGTGGAAAACTGCTGCCCTGCTATTTTAATGGTAACATCAGTTTAATCCAGGTGAAACTACAATGCTTTTAGCATTCACAACAAATACACCTAACATTGGAATACTTATATATTCTACTAATATGATGTAGTATATTTATATATAATTATGGTAAGGGAATTGATTTATGTATTTACATCTGTACAGAACTCAATCACTTGGGGATAAAAGAGCCCCACTGTGCAACCATAATTCTATTTGATGTATGACGTTGTTGGAGGTAGGTAGGCTTTACTTTCCCCCCACCCTTCACCTCATGTCTTTTTTGGAATTAAAATGAAATTTATTCTCATCACAAGTATGAGTGTGAGCTGAAGAATACTTACTGTGATAGTCAAATTCATTGAAAAGCAACTTTTTTTTTGTTAAACCACAAAGTACTGGGAATAGCAACATCACATTTTATTTTTTAGGGATTAAATTAACCCACTTCTAAATCCTAATTCTCCAAGTAAAATAAAATGGATTTTCAGAATATTTTTTTTCTGGTAAAACTTTTGTGGTTTTGATGTCCAATGTGTGGATAGAAACATATAATATATCTGCTTCCTAGAATATTTATTTTCTTGCTTGCTTTTTTTTTATGGTAAGTTTTAAGAGGGATTTAAGGAGGATTTAGCTGGTGCCTGAATCCTGTGCTACCATTTAGTGTAGGGCAGATCTTTGCCCTGTATGAACTCAAGTCTGCAATGAATTCCTCTTGTATTTTGTAACAGTTCTGTGTCTTTATGCAGCAGGAGCTTGCTGATTCTTAATTATGCCCTGGAGAGATGAGAGAAGCGGATCCATCACTAACCTTCCAAGATTTGGTGGGAAAATATATGCTTACTCACTGTTTACTGGTTTTGACGAGGTTTAGGGTTTTTTTTGCAACTTGCACATAACACTACTGTAGATGCATAGAACTAAAAACCTGTTTTAAGTATTTTGTTGGGTCACTCTGCTTTGAAGACTCAGGTTTGCAGCATCATGAGCATTTTAAGCAAATGTAACTCAGCCATGCTGCTAAGTTATCTACCAGCCCCCATTGGCACATTCCTGCTCCTGCAGCATCCCTATGGGAAGCTGACCCAGGTTGACATTAAACTGGCAAATAAAGAAAGAGTTTGCAATGGGGATTGTTTCTCTGATCTTCATCATGTGGCTAAATCAACGTTTGTGCTGGGACATGGAGGGAGAAGCACAGGGAGCTGCAGTGAGGTGGGGTGAGCATCTGGACGGCAGTGCCAGCTTGCGTGGGCTGCCTGTGCTTTTATGGTGCCTGAGGAGAATCTTAAGAGACGGTTTCTCAGCTGGAGTGTGTTTCCTTTCATAAAAGGGTCTTGATTTTCTACAGAACAATGCTGAGTATTGCATGGGTGCATGGCACCTCCAGATGTCAGGTCCTTTTACACAGATATCAAAACAGCGATTGAAAGGCATAGCTTAATCACCCAAGTTAGAAAAAAAATCCCAAATTAACTTTTGCCTAAAGTAACAGGGCTTGTACTCTACTTATTAAATAAAAAAAGTAGGGCCTGTAGAAAGCATTCTTAGAATAAGAACATAAAAATGCATTATAAAGTTCAGCACCTTATTTTTATGATTCCCATAAAGTCCATGAGATAACAATGTTTGCCTACTAAATTAATTTTCATCAGGCTTCATTGCACAGTCTGTTCTCCTGATGTTTCCCAGGGGCAGCTGCTTAAAGTTCTTAATTTAAATCATTAAATGCTTGATTTATGGTGCATGCTTCCGGAGCCTTAGCACTTTTCCAACTCATATTGCAGTGTATCCTTATCCTAATCATGTTACTGTTTAAATATATTTGGATGGCGGGGGATTAAAGTGAACCAGTCTGTTCATTTTCTTACAAAGGAGCGAGATTATTTATCTGACAGTTGCTGTAACAGGCAGTAACTCAGAAAAGCCTTGTTAGCAAGTTGGAGGCAGACTTACTGCTTCATTGGTATTTGAATAGTAATAGCTGGTGTGGTCTTGCTTCTAAAATATGTTCCCTTTGGATAAGACCCTTATCTGCACTGGAAATAGTTGATTATTTGGATGCTGGAATAAATTTAACATTTTTTCTTTCTTGGAACAAGACAGAAAGAACTCAATACCTCCAAGCTTGGAAGACACGAAGTACAGGGCTGGAGGGCATGCTTTTTCTGAGACATTTCTCCAACCTCCAGCTGCTCACCTTTTTTTTTTTGTTTTAAAAAAATATGGAGGAATTGTGTCTTCTTTTGCAGTGGAAAAGAAAGAGATCTGAACAAATATGTGTTGATACCCAAAAGATATCAGCAAAGACCCATATCTCAATAGGCCAGCCTCACTGACCTATTAAAAGGACCTTTGCATTATACATAAAATTATTATGCAACTGTATATTAGAAAGCAAAGAGGAGATGAAGATAGTACTTTTAAATGTTATTTCTATAACCTATAGACCTATTAGAGATAGTCTTTAATGCAGCTGGGGACAACTGATGTGTCCTTCCATAACATAGATGGGAGTGCAAAAAGTTTTTCTGACTATTGACCTACTCAAAGCAATGAATCTTCCATATTTTATTTCTTTTTTCAGATATTTTTGGTACAATGTCATATTCCAACAATCATCTTAAAAGCAGGAGAATGGTGAAGGAGGTACCATGAGCATAGCCATTCACGTGTAAAAAACCACTTCTCAATCCAAGTGAGTTTGTGATACTTTGTACTCAATTCTGTGCTTATTTCAACACCACAGCATTGCTGGTAAGAATATTGGTGCAAAGTCTATTTAAAATTGGAATGCTTAGAAATTTGCCGAAAGCAAGTATCAAATTGTTCACAGATGGAAGCTGATGGTGTTCTTGTAAGTCTCTTCTCATTGTTTTCTGTTTTCAGAAAATAGAATTTAATACAGTGGTGCAACTTTAAAGAGAACATACTAAGAGAAGAATAAATCATGCTGCCTCCCTCTTCCCAGCAAACACCGCTTCTTTAGCCAGCTGAAAGATTCCAATATTCCTTTATGTTTGACATTGATCATTTATTTTGATTTACAAGAACAAGGGAATTATGGGTGCTGACAAGAAAACTGTGGGAATTGTGCTGGAGTGATTTTGGATGTTATGAGTCAGGGTTACTGCCCCATCACTTTGCCAGATGTTACCAGCCCCTGTGACTGCAGCAGCAGCAGTTAACTGTGTGCTTCGGCTCAGCTGCTGCACCTCATAGCCTGGTGTGTTAACCTCCCCTTTGATTTCTTTCCTTTCCACTGATTTATAGGATTCAGTTGCATCCCATTTACAGGATGAATAGGGTTCAGTTTCATCCAATAGGAGTTCAGGTCATCCAGACGACACCACAGTGTGAACCAAAGCACAGAAAATGGGAACTATTGGGAGATTTGCTTTGAGGGCACATATAACCTTGACTACAACTGTGATGGAGACACACTCTCAGCAGGTAACAGTAAATAATAGGCAGTGACAGTGGAGACAAGTGGGTGAAGTACATGAGCTCCCAGAGGAAACATAACAAAACTGGGTTTTTTTCCTTACACAACAGAAAGAATGAACATTAAATCAAAGTCTCCTTTAAAGCCTTTTCTGCACGATACTCCTTTCGGTTTCCAATATTAATTTTCATAGAATCATAGAACAGTCCAGTTTGTAAGGGACCTCAAAAGATTATCTGGTCCAAGTTTTTTGTGGGAAAGGGAGACTAGATGAGAATATCTAGCACCCTGTCCAATTGCAATTTGAAAATCCCGTGATGGGAACTCACACACAGCCCTGGGGAGGTTGTTCCAATGAATGATTGTTCTCCCTATAAAATTTTCTTTTTTTACATGGAGATGAAACTTCTCCCAGTACAACTGGTACCTGTTTCCTCTTACCCTCTCCATGTGACTACTTGTGAAGAGAGAGCCTCCATTCTCTTTGTAGTTTTCCTTTAAATATTAAGAGTGTTGCAATGAAGTCCCCCCGAGCCTTCTATTCTCCAGGGAGAACTAATTCCTTCACAGTCTTCCTCTCACCTCACCCTCTCCAGTCTGTCCATGTTTTTCTTCAATTCTTGGGGCCTGAACAGTCTTCTTGGTGTGGTCTGACAAGCACTGAATAGAGTGGGATAATCCTGTCCCTCTCTCTGCTAGTAATGTCCCTGCATGTGCAGCCCCGGATCCAATTTGCCTTCATTGTTGCAGGGATGCATTGGTGACTCATGGTCAGCTTGTTGTCCACCAGGATCCCTAGGTCCCTTTCAGCGACACTGTTCCCCAGCCACACAGATGCTGGCCAGTGCTGGGCTTTTTGCTTATGTTGTCCCAGCTGTAGAACCTTGAACTTCTCTGTTGAACTTCATACGCTCTTCCCACTCTTCCAGTCTGTCCAGGTCTCTCTGTAAGGTGGCTTGTCCCTTTTGACGTGTTCCACCTTACCACCCAGTGTGCCACCAGCAAACTTTGTGAAGGAGCTTTCAGTGCTGTTGTCCAGTTGATTTGTGAAGGTGTTGAACAGTGTGGGGCCCGGTGTCAATACCTAGGGTCCCCACATATGACAGGCTGCCAGCATGAGTGAGGACCATCAGTTGCCACCCTCTGAGTCTCATAAGCCAATTTCCTACACACCTCACAGACTGCCTCATACTGTTGTATCTTGCCACTTTGTCTAGGAGGAGGCTGTGGGAAACTATACTGAAAGCTTTGCTGAAGCTCAGGTAAACTGTATCCACTGCTCTCTCCATCTGGATGGAAAGTGTAATTTACTGTAGAAAGGGGGCCTGGTTAGTTTGGCATGAATTGCCTCTGGTAAATCCATGTTGACTTTTCCCAATCACCTGCTTCTTTTGGCTTGTAATAATTTTTAGGAGGACTCGGTCCATTACTTTCTGAAGGGTTACCGAAGCAAGGCTAATGGGCTTGTAGTTTCCTGGGTCCCCTTTTGGGCATTTATTAATATCATGGAGCACACCTGAAAAACTTAAATGCTGGATCCAATATGAAAAGACTCCCAGTCTCCAGTCACTGCTGGGGAGAGGAAACCAGCTTCTCTCACCTCCAAACTAATTTTTGTCTTCTGATACCCTATGCTGCCTCGTAACATATGCTGTGACTGTGTACCCTCTACACCTTGCTCTTCTGCATCCCTTTCCAGAAAGTTGTCCAGAGCTATGATGATGATTTTGCTCTCCCTTCTCTTCAGCTGATAATGCAGCATCACAGCATCACTGTTCACAGCATCACAGCATCACAGCATCACTGCAAAACTGTTTTCACAGACCAAGAACTTTGTCCACAGCAAGTTCTTCTGGCAGAACTGAGGTCTTGTGGGGCAATTTTTCAGATTTCCTCAATGGAGACTTGAAGTAAATCAAGCTTTTGCAGTCACCAGTCTGATCTCATGCTATGTGTTTGAATTAATCGTTTCTGTCTTCATCACAGTTCTTCTGCTGAGTCATGTGCCTAGATATAGTATCCTGCTTGTTTTAAATCAAGGTGTTTACAAGGAAAAGGGAGGGTACAAAAGCCAGAGATTAAAAAATGCACTGCTTACTCAGAATGCCTAATTAAGTCCATCAGAAATGCCAGTAGAGTTATATGACCCCATCTGTTGCATGCTGCTTATCACCCATAGTTTTCAGACTGCTTTAGGGAGCAAGAAACCAACACTGAAATACATATGGAAACATGGAAAAACAGAAGTGCTGAGAGATGGCAGTAACTAGCAAGACACAAAGATGAGCACAGGCCAGGCCAGGCCAGAGAAGTAAGGTCTTGATGCTTTGGCCAGACCATACTGCTTTACTTGTAAAACAGAAAAAAAAATCAGCTTTTAGCTGGATGCATTTAAGGAGAGTTGTCTGTTTCCAACTGGAACTCCCTTGAATTCTTTAAAATCATCCTTTCTGTTTAAAAATTTACTATGAAGAAGGAGTGAGAATCTGATGCTTGCTACCATCTGGCTTTCCTTAGAAATATGGCACTATAAAAGGGAGTTTGGCTTTACTATAGGGTTAGCAATAAAGCCGTGACTGCTTCTTCTTTTATTCAGTGGAAATTTATAGTAATATTTTATATTTTACTTTTGCCTGCTTGTCACAGTGTCTAAGCTGCACGTGAGAGAACCTGTCTACCAGCTGGGAAGATACTTGAGAGAGACCAGCTTCAGTGAGATTTGGTCTCCTTGACAGAAAGCTGGAACTCCCCTCCCCTCCCCTCTCCTCCCCTCCCCTC